>JANHGD010001624.1:152313-164623 GCA_027560375.1 Imantodes cenchoa
AACCAGAGATGCTTGATTTTACACACCTTCGCTATTATTTTCTATATACTATATTTTAACAAACATATTAGTTAAGACTGAAGACTTTGCTCCACCTCATCTTCTATTAAAATGTGGGTGGGAAAGAGAAAAAACTTTAAATGAAGTAAGCAAAGAACTGGCGACCCCTGTGAAACGGTCATTCGACCCCCAAAGGGGTCCCGACCCCCAGGTTGAGAACCACTGATCAGTGATTTTGTTCCTGGGCCATAATTGATATTTACAACTTGAACTATCCTTTATTTAAACAGTGAATTTACTGAATGTAAAGACATATTTTTTTCATCCTGTTATCTTAGCATTAATGATACAAAGAGACCCTCTACTGTTGTCTTTAAGAATGTATACGTGACCAAAGCTAATCATCCTGTCCAGAATTATAGGGTTGTGCATTGTTTTTTAAATAGGCTTCAAAATGCAGAGAAGACAAACAAAATACTTGGCTGCACAAACTCTATAGCCACTCGCTTTTTTCCCCCTGCAGGCTTCCAAATGAACCTGAAAAAAGACATGGTTGATTTAATGAGTCACATTAAAAGCACATACCCTTTAACAAATTGACTTCTTTAAAACAGCTGCATCTTTTATAAAGTTTGATCAGAAGCTTTAGTAAATTGTAAACATAATTTGTATGATAGGGATGAAAACAAATTGTCTTGATTAAAAACACATTACAATATGCATGTTTGACTCAGGTCTTCCAAATATGATAAAATAAATGAAAGGAATTTGTATTACTACTGAAAGATAAACAGCAGGTCATTCAAAAATGAAATAGCCAGCCCTTGCCTTTTCTGTTATTACTCTTCCAAATAAAACCAGCCTTTTGTATGTTATATGCATCAGCGTGAAGCCTTTGGACATAGATAAAAAGTATGAGGAAATACATAATCTATAGTTTTGCACATTCGGAAAAGAGAAACATATATGGATGTATTGCTGCACCTATGAATGATATATAGACAACATTGTTCTTTGGGAATAATTTGAATTCCAATCCTGAAATTGCTTGAGTGTGGTCCAGAGCCTAGCCCTGAGATTTTTGTTCTTTTCATGTATCCCAATTTTATTTAATTAAGCCTTTGTTTGCTTGGGATTGGCTGTCATGCTAAGTATTGTTAGCTACTGTTAATTTGTGCTGACATTTTTCTTCCCTTGTGGCTAGGTGGCCACTTTCATTAATGCCAAAATACAAGGCTGGTACCCATGAAGGGAATTCATCTTACAGGTCTAAAAAAAAATTATTTTGTCATGAGGCTTTTAGGCAGTAGCACAGCATTCCTTTTATACTAATTTCTGCATTTATCCCAAGTTAGAACAGAGAGAGATCTGGTAACTACAGTTGTAAATCTAAAAACATCTACCTTTCCTTTTGGGCCTAATGGAAAAAGAACTGGAGAAAAAAGATGGAACTTTGTTATTATATATGTTGACAGCAGCAAGACTATTGTATGCACAAAAATGGAAGGACACTTTGATTCCTACTATGGATGAATGGTTGCAGAAGTTGATAGAGTTGGCTGAAATGGCAAAATTGACTACTTTGATTAAAGAAAAGAACATAAGTACTTTTATTTCCACCTGGCAACTGTTTCTGAACTTCATGCTTGATGTGGAAAAGAATGAAAGTTTGATTTTGGGTTTTACAGAGTAGATTGCTAGATCTTTACAGAAATGGCTTTTTCATATTATTATGAAAAAGCATAAAGTTGTGATTTGATGTTAATGCCTTATTTTACTGTAATAGAGTTGGAAGTCAATGCTTCTTTTTCTTACCTTTCTTCACTTCACTTCCCCCCCCCCTTTCCCCAGCACTGCTTTTCTATTTACTTTTGTATTTTACAATATTTTGTAACTCAATAAAAATGTTAAACTGGTAGATATAAAAACATCTGATTGGAATATTGCTCCAGACTTTTTAAGCATAATCCTCCAAGTAGGTGTTATTCACAAGTAAAAACTCATGGACTTTGTAATACCAAAAGCTTAATGTATTGAAAAGACCACCATTAATAAACTGTGAAAAGTTATAAAAATGGAAATATAGTATTTCAAAACCTAGTTAGTATGCCCTACTCCAGTGATGGCGAACCTTTTTTTCCTTGGGTGCCAAAAGTGCAAGCGCACACACTATTGCACGCATGCATGTGCCCACACCCATAATTCAATGCCCCCCTGCACCCTGCGCGTGTGCGTGCGACCCTCCTCTGCACTGCACTACTGCCGCGCATGCACAAACAACCCTTCCTGATCCCCCATTTCCCAAGTTCCAGTGGGCCTGGTAGGCCCGTTTCCCTAGGCTCCAGAGGCTTTCTTGGAGCCTGTAGAGGCTGAAGACTGCCTCCGCCAACCCCCTCGGGAGGCCCTCCGGAGGCCAGAAATGGCCCGTTTCCCAACTTCGGTGGGCCCAGTAGGCTCGTTTTTCACTCTCCCCAGGCTCCCAGGAGGGTGATAATGGCCTCCCCCACCACTCCGGAGGCCCTCCGGAGGCCGAAAACACCTCCCCGCGAGCCAAAAATCAGCTGGCTGGCATGCACATGCATGCTGGAGCTCAGCTACAGCAACAGCTTGCATGCTGGCAGATATGGCTCCCCATGCCATCTATGGCACGCATGCCATAGGTTCGCCATAACGGCCCTACTTTGTCAAAAATGGGAGATAATTCACTGCTTTTGTGTTGTTTTTTAAGAAGATGCTCATATGGGGTTATTTCTAAAGATCTAATTGAAAAATATGGATGTAAATGCAAATAAGTAAGGTAAGAATAAATTTGAATAATACACGCATGCACACACACACCAGTTCCCCCTCTCCAAAATTTAATTAGGAGACTTAATTAGTTGATTTTTCCGAACTGTTGAAAAAATAGCAAGGGAGGTGAGAGTTTGGAGGTTGATTCCATGTAAACTGAATTTTAGATATAAGTATATATAGGTTGAGCCACACTCAATTTTAAAGCAATCAATGAATCATCTTAAACATAATAATTTATCTTATGGGATCTCAGTGGATCTTCTCTAAGCATTATGAAATATAGAATCTAGTTTCTTTAAATTAAATAGTTCATTGTTAATAATTTTCAATTACTAGTAAAATAAACAGTACTAAAATAGCAGATTAATTTTGCTGGTGACATTTATAGTTGTAATGTTTTTAATTATAATCATAATACTTTTGGATATTGATTGATTTACCTTTGTTGTACACTGCCAAGTATCACTTATTAGGTGAGATGGGTAGCTATATATATTTGACAAACACATAAATTAAAAAAGCCAAATGCTTTGAACTGAAAGGACAATAAAATAATGAAGCTGGAGTTTCATTAAAGCTTAGTTTTATCTCACTGAACATACTTGAATAAACAGAATATCTTAAACACAAGAGAAAAGAATATCATGAATAAATCAATTTAACGGAAAGGAAAAACGTGAGGTATGGAAATTAATTCCAAAAAGGCCAATTATATGAAAAAAATAAACTAATTCAATCTGCATTTGAAATCACATTTTAGAATGTTAGGGAAATATATCTCTACCAAAATGTAATTAGTTGAAAGGCTCAGCTGATTCTATACATGTCATTTTAATAAAAACTAAGTTTACAGGTAGTGCTTTGTTTACTAGCAATGCTGGTTTATCTGTTTTGATATTTATTATAAATCTCGAATAACTCAGACAATCTTTACATTAAGCAAGTAGCCCTCCCATGTAAATGTTTATTTTCATTAATTTTTATTTGTTGGTCGTATTAAGCTAAAAATTTAACACCAGGGTAGAGTGCCAATAAAATTAAACAAAAATGAATCTTACTTAAAGAGTTCTTATGGCGATCATTACAGGTGAGCCATATCCAAAAGAATCTATGCAAAGTCCAGTACTCATGACTCCTATGGGATTGAAATTTGACAAATTTGTGGCTGCTGCTGTGCTACCTTGTAGCCACAAATTTGTAGACTGGTCCTGCCCTGATCCTTTGGAGGTTGGACAGATTGGCCCCTCCTTAAGTTGACCAGATAGACTATTCTATGCCTAAAGAAGCCAGATAGACAAGTCCTGCCAATGGGTTCCAGAGGGTCGTCAGCTACAGTCAAACTAACAAGATGTTGGAAGTAGCTCCCACTCATATTGCTTTCTTGTTCCTGGACATTCTATTTCTCTGTTTAGGTAAGCAAATATCTCATAAATAATGACATAACAGATCATGGGAAGTCTGGTAGTAGTAATATATTCCTATGATGCTATTTGTCCATCTTGTGCTATCTTATAGAGCACTATTAGTAACAGTTTGCTGCTGCTTCCTTTTTCTTTTAACTGGAAATACGAAGAATTGAATCTGAAAAACATCTGCTCTGACAGTAATAATATATCATAACTGATAGTGACTTTGGAACAGCAGTCTATTGCATGAAATTCAGTGAAAAGACAAAATAGAATGTAGCAAATTATTAAAAAGCAGAAGTAAAACAATATATCATATTGCCACTAATTAAACCAACGAAGCATCCATATTTTGAGTAATGATGGCCAAGCACCTGTCAGCTTAGCTTAGTAATTATGTGCTTTGTTGGCTACAATTCAGGAAAAAAGACTTTGTAAAGTTCTATAATGCTAGCAAAATCATTTTAATTGTGCATGTGTTTTTTATACAATCACCTCTTGATAATTGTAATTTCCAACACAAGTAGATTTATACCAAACGAGACGTAACTTTTTATGTGAGATTTCAACCATAAAATACTTGAATAACAAACTGTATGTATGAAAGTATATATGTTAAAAACAGCTCAGTTGTATATATATTGGTATCATTCACAACATTTAGTGAGAGCTTAATCAAAAGCAAAAGTAGAAAGAAGTAGAGTCAACGTACGGTTTGCCTAGACAACATTGGAATGTGAGTAGAATTTTGCATAATCTAATTTATATACCTAGGCAGACAATCTGAGTGGGAGATAATACGGTTAAGGTGCAGAAATTCATATTCTCAAATCAGATAGTTTCCAATTTTGGCAACAGTATTAGCATTGCTGGTTTTTTTTATCAAAGCCAAATATTCTCTGATAATTTATTAATCCAATAAATACAGTTAAACAAGACAGACCATTTTAATTGTATTTTTCCACAGATCCAATAATTACCAAACAATTATTTCAGAATAACAGAGATGGAAGGGATCTTGGAGATCTTCTAGTTGAACCCCATGCTCAAGCAGGAAAGCTTATAACATTTCAGACAAATGGTTGTCCAGTCTCTTCTTAAAAACCTCCAGTGATGGAGCACCCACAACTTCTGGAGGCAAGCTGTTCCACTGGTTAACTGTTAATTGTTCTAACTGTCAGGAAATTTCTCCTTAGTTCTGTTTTGGTTCTCTCCTTGATTAATTTCCTATTCTGAGTTTTTACATTTGGTATATATTCATTGAATTGGTTTTCAAAGTCACAGTCCAGTATTAGACTAAGATCACCATATTTTCGGTGTAGTGATTGATGGTGTGTATGGTATGGTATGGTATGGTAGGTATTGTATGGTATGGTACGGTATGGTATGGTATGGAATATATTATATTATATTACATTACATTACATTACATTACATTACATTACATTACATTACATTACATTACGTTACATTATTATCCTCAGATGGCATTTGTGTGTCTCATTAGTCTGTCTTTGATCATTTTGGATTGCTTTTCGTTTACTTTTTTAATGCTGCATAACTTCATGGAATCCTACGACTTATTTCTCCTTTTTTTAAGAGAGAACTTTCTGCAGGCATATCTCTGTAGTTTTCTGGCAGACCTTGGGAGTCAACTGAAAATGATTTCAACTTAAAGAAAATTATTTTAGCTTTCAAGTGACTTCATCACTTTTAGGTAGAAGCAAGACAGTGTATATTTGGATTATAGTTGCACTTCTGCTTGTGCTATGATTAACCTGGTTAGAATTCTTGCTAGTAGCAATTGTAACAAGCAAATGTATTAATCATTGTGCTGTTTTCTAAAGAGAGAGAGGGATGCTGTGTGTGATCAGTTTTTTAGTCGATGATCAGCATTATAAGAACAGGATTATAAAATCCAACTGCACACATAAAACAATAATTAATTGTAAAATATTGTTTCTTTTCCATCAAAATCTAAGAAGGTCTCATAGTATGTACTTTATGAGTTGATTGGTTTGGCTCTGATTTTGCCACATGCTTGTTGGCAATATGAACAATGAAATATGCAGTATTGTATATTTATTTATTTATATACTGCCTTTATATACTCTTTTCCTGATTGGTGTCATGGTTAACGTTAATGACATTGAGAGTTCCCCTTAATAAAGATATAAATATCCATCTTTATATTAGTGTTGGTGAATTCAAAACTGATTAGAATCATAAAGAATGAAGAATTTTTACATACGATTGTATGTGTCAAGTTCAGAAATAGCATGTTATATGCTGGCTAATGAAAAAAGAAAAAATAAGGCCAGTCTAATTCTAGGAAAAAGTTGCTGTCTTCATGTCTACTCTGAGCTTACTAGAAGCATTTTTTACTCAGCAGAAAACAGCATTGAGCTCCCAATTTAAAAACAGTAACATGGCAACATTGATATGCTGATTTCATCCAGGCCTAAAAGCATTGGTACTTCCCCTTACCTCCCACCCTGAAACTCAGTTGAATTGCATTATGTGCAAGTGACTATGTTTTCACTGAATTGATTATGTGCTGATTGCAGATGTTCTTCAGAGAAGCTTACTCTTGATTATAACTAACATTTGCCAGATGTTGTGAAGTTAGAAAAAAAGAGTGTTGGAACCAAGTGTCGATGCCAGACATTTCAAACAAATTGAAATGCACCCACTTACCAATTTCAGAAATTAAGTCTTTTATGCTGCTAAGCATTCCATTAATACTTAGAGGATTATTCTTGGATGATTATTTTAGTCGTCTTTGCTGCTCTTGTTTTGTAGCTTACAAAATAGTAGGCTCTTCTCTACCTCTGTGCACTTATTAAATCAAATACCATTCATGCTTCCTTGATTTAATTCTTTGTCATTAGTCCATGAACAAAGACAAGTAGATGAGTTTCTTTTAAAATCAGCAAGTATAACCTAATTAGATATTTTAAAATAATGAATAATGGAATGATTCTATTCATTTTTAATTAGAATCTTATTTGTGATAATCAAAAATTCTTCCTAAAAAGTCACTGGAGACTGACATTTGTGGCTCAATGGAGAGAAAATTCAGCAATATTTCATTTGAACTAAGTGATCAGACCTTTCCAATTAATCATAACAAATAAACATAAGCAAAATCAACTGTAGTTTTAAATAATATTTTGCTGCCTCCTTAAATATTTAGTCTCTGTTCAAAAACTTTATAATAAATTATAAACATATAAACAAAATTTTGTATCCTTATGAACCTACTTCAGATTCACCCCTTTTTATGATTCATCCTTTTATTATTTTCCAAGAAAATATGATTACCATACTTATAATTTATGTCGTAGAGCCGTAATGGCAAACTTATGGCACATGTACCATAGGTGGCACGCAGAGGCCTTGCTGTGGGCATGTGAGCCATTGCCAGTTGCTGTTCTGGTTTCCAGCATACACAAACGGCCCGAAAAACAGCTTGAAAACAGCCCAGAAAATGGCCTGAAAACAGCCTGAAACACAGCTAAAAACAGCCACAAAACAGGCATGTGCACGCCGGCCAGCTGATCTTTGGGTTTCCAGTCCTTCGGCGCGTGCACGTGTATCCCCGCTCCGGTTTGGGCACTCAGTGCCGAAAAGGCTCGCCATCACTATCCTAGAGGATGAGCATAGAAGCAGAGCCACGATTTTAGCTGTAAAACTAAATAATCACAGTCACATTAACTGTCAGTTTGACACTTAATACACTTAATATACGTTTGAGATCATTCTTTCTGAATGCACTGACAATATTGTTTCCCATCCTTTAAATTATGAATGAAAGTTGAAGCTAATTTCCGATGAAGTAATGGAGCAAAGAATTCTCCTGCAAATAAAAAATATCTATGTAAGTCCATTGCATGTTCTTTTCATATTGTGTGAAAAGCACACATGTATACAAACTTGCATAAACCTAGAAATTTCTGGCATCAGAATATCCACTAATTTCCATTCCCCCTGAACCCAGATCTTTCATAGAAGACTAGGGAATCCAGTTGAGCATTTTTGCATTTTAAGAGACTTCAGTTTTTTAAACAAAATGCTCCATATTTTAGCGCTGTTCATGATCCTGATCTACAGAAATTATACTTCCTTCTCTTTCAAATGAGCTTCAAATGTTTTTGGTGTCTCCTATGTGACTGTAATGGGGTGCATGGACATTGGTTCCAGGATCTGACAACAGACAAGACCACACAGGTTTTCAATTTTAGTCCCTCCTTTTGGGGAGGGGCAGTGCAAGGGGGGTCCACTTACCTTTGCCACAGGTTTGCATCGCGATGTTTCACACATGCACTCTTGGCGTGTCCCCTCATGCAATTTGGCTTCTGCGCATACTCAGTGACAGGATTCAGTCTAAAACACAGCTGAGGAGCTGATAAGCTGTGCTTCAGGCGAAAAAATAAAGGTCAGTATTAACTCAGGGGCTGGTGGGAGGGCCCTTTTTCAAGTAGCAGAATAGGAGAAGCCATCCAAACGGGAAAATTTGCAAAAAAAGTTTTTTTTAAAGATGGCGGCCACAGACTGCCACCAACCGAATCGGATCCGTGATGCCATCGTGTCGTCACCAACAGGTTGCTACCAGTTCAGGCGATCCAGTCTGAACCGGGAGGAACTCACCCCTGGGGCAGTGTTTAAATGAGACAAAAGCAGTTTGGGTATCAACTAGATCTTATCAGAGCAGATGAGCCTTTTCACTTTTCCAGTTTTGGCATTGCCATTTGCATTCTCTGGTGTGATCAGTTTCTTCTTGATTATTTGTAACCAGACACAGACTAGCTTGTGCTTTTCCGTTTTCTCCTATATACTAGTTTTGGAGTCCAATTAGGAAATGCATGTCATATCCCAGATGCCAGGGGGGGTGGGGGGGTGATTGAAAAAGTGGAAGGAAAATAGTTGAAGCCTAAAAAAGGAAAACAGCTTGTAAAATTCCATGAATACAGTAGGGTGATTGGGCACAGAAAAAAGGCTTCATTGGAAAGCATTCTGAAAGAGAGTGATCAGAAGCAATTGCCACAGATGTTTATTGAGCGAACTGTTATATTCAAGGACATTTCAGTATCAATTTTCATTTCTTGCTGTTTCTTTGAACTGCATATATGTGGTTTAAGCAAATTTAGACTTCTGCACTTGTGTTTGAATTCACATTTGGTTTTGTATTTTCCATAGTTGTTTCGAAGAAAGTGTCTGTTTTGGTCCTATAGATGGTAAATAAGTAAAATAAACTGACTTGGGTAATTTTTGCTTTTGATATTCATACTCAATGAAAACCAATTTGAAACAACAGTAACTTTATGTAACCTTTCTAAGGCATCTGTAATAATATACATTTCTTTTTCAAAGCTGAATGTGGTTGCCTTCATTTATTTCAGCCATTTTTACTAGGTCATATCTTGATCTCATTTTAGCTGAGGTGAAATTATGTCAGATGGGTTAATTGTTAAGTGACTTAATGTGCCCACTGAAATTGTGTATAGAAACCATAAATCAGTCATTGGCAAGGGCCAAAAGGTGCAGCCAGATAACTAAAAAGCTATCATAGTATGTTTCCATATGCACTGCCAAAGTTCTTAAATAAATTTTATATTTTTGGAATATAATTCAACAACACCATGGCATCTTTAAGCCATAGTTTGACAAATAGCTAGGGAAAGACATAGAAGCCATCAGACTGGACTAGGCATTTTCCCCCAGTTTCTTACTCACATGTACAGTACATATCAGCCCAGCTATTTCAGATTCTGCATCAAAGGAAGGTCAATGATCTAGGAAGAAATTACAATAAAAAGCAAGGGTAGGATCTTTAATAGATTGGCTGGTGAGAAGTCTTATCCTGGCTACTTGCACATTTCTCAGCTTCCAGGAAAGCAATTTGCTTCTTTGTCCATAAAAGTAAAAAAATGAAAAAAGCTCTGTCTTAGCAAGTTGAGCCAAACCCATTTCTGCAGTGAAAGTAATCTAATTGCTGAGATTTCTGTAACCTTATTCCATTCGTTGTCAAGTCTTGTTGAAGGAAACTGGGAAAACCTTGTTTTCAATTGGAATTTACTGCCAGGAACTCAGCATACTGAAATTGGCATGGGGTATAGCTTTGCTTGAATTATTCTATCAACCTGGTATCTGAGATGCAGAGATCAAATAAGGGTATCTGGCCTTCAATAAAAATTAATGGAGAGAAATAATTAGTGTTCATCTAGAATGACAACCCCCTGTCTGGACTGCATGTTCCAGATAATTAACAGATAGAAGCAAAAAGCTAGGTTTTCTATTTCTTTTCATTTGCTTATCCAGATCTCTATATGCCAAGTTACAAACTAGAATGATTATGTTTACCTATTAAATAATGATTTCTTTGAACATGCCACATTGGAAATACCACAGTGGGTGGGATTGTAAGTGCATTGAGCCAAAAATAAACAAACCATATTATGATTAAACTCTTGTGTCAATTAGGTCCATATGTACTATTTACAATATGCTTTGCATACTTGAAATGATTGGAATCAAGGAAGAAGAGGTGTTTATGAGAGCTTCCCTGATCTATCTTACTTATTTTCACTTGTTTCAGTAGCCTGGGAATTTTATGAATTTCTGAAATCAAATGTTACAAATAGTTAGCATTATTGCAATAAAAATCAATTTTGTATATACAAATTGAATACCGTAAGGATTATATGTATCACAAACACATTTTGTATTGCTGATTCTATAGGTAAAACAATAACTCCAGGTTCAAAAGTATTACGTAAGTTTTTTTGTCATTTATTGCTATGGAAATTCTTGACTTTTCTTATATAGAAATTTAAACAACGGAGATTATTTTTTCACATTAAACACAATCAAATTGCAGTCAATCAAATTTTAATTATACAAACATCAATATTATTCTTACTTTACCAAATTTCTACAAGACATATTTTAATAATATGAAAATAACCATTGGAGTAATTCTTCTCTTTCTGAATAATACTCTCCGCACTTTGCTATTCTAATGCTTGTTTATAACGCAGAATTCTATTAATGTTTGTTGAAGCCTTCATAAATAACACTGAATTTAAAATGTGACATCATTTTGACATAAAACAAAGAAAATACTCTATAAATCCCTTATGTGTGTAAGTCATAACACTGGAAGATTTAAATCAAGGATTATCTTCAATTTTTGATAGTATATAAAAACTTAAATTGTCTATGGTTCACTTATTTATGTTAAACTAAAATCATATCTATCTTCAAATAAGCCACATTTAATTCAGCAAGACGTATATGTCAGTGGAAATTTGTAGAATTATGCTGTACATTTCTTAAGGCTGCTTAAATGTTCTTGAATATGAACCAATTTTTAAGAATTTATTCTGGATGAAAATAAGTCAGTGAAGGCCACAAAGAGCTTCATATGGCCCTCCAGCATTCAGTTTTTCTACTTAATCTGAATCAAACCAATATTTAAGAAGTTCTCTTTTAATGCTTCTTTTATAATATTTCGCTTTGTGCTTATGCTGAGGATATGTAATAGCCTCAGCCATATGCTGAGAATATTACAATTTATTTTTGGAATTTATCAATTTTATTTCATTTTTTAAATTTTCCTCAAGGTTTGCATTATTGCCCTGCCTACCATGTTAACAAGTGTGTTTTCTCCCTTGGAGAAAAATTTGGAATCCTTACGCAGCCACAAGAGACCTAATTCCAGTCACCCGTTAATTCCATTGACTCTTATCTAGTGCCAATTTGCCTTGACCATTAGGAGATCAGATTTTTATGTATAGGTAGCATGTAACTAACTTTTTGTGCTTTGAACTTAGCTCCTGCTCCTGGTTACTTGTGCCTGACATTTCTACTTTTTAAAACAAAATACATGATACCCAGCCTGGTTTTCTAAGAAATAAAATGATAAAGATGAGAGCACTATAGTTAATGTATTATCTGAATATTAATTTCAGGATAAATCACAGTTGAAAGATTGACTCTTTTTTTTCTGTGATAAACCACATCATTTCTGAGTGGCCATACCATGTACATTTTTATCTGTTTATTTACAAGGACTTCAATCAGGTTCAACTCTAAACAAGAGATTGCTT
>JANHGD010001628.1:1887-12818 GCA_027560375.1 Imantodes cenchoa
GGTCTGCTGTATGCCTTTCCCCCTTGCCCATTCTCCCGCAGGTCATCAGGAAGATCCTCCACTTCCAGGCGGAGGTGATTCTGTTGGCTCCACATTGGCCTTGGAGGGCGTGGTTTGCCGACTTCCGCTCCCTGTCTATCTCTCCACCTTGGCTTATTCCGCTGATGGACGGGGTCCTTCGCCAGGGGCAGTTGGTACATCCGGACCCTCAGTGGTACCAACTGACCACCTGGCACTTGAGCGGAGAGCTTTAAAAGTGCAAGATTTCGACGACAATATCATTCTGGTGATGCAGGCAGCTCATCACCCTTCGACTCAGTGGATATATGCCTCCACCTGGAAGGCATTCTGCTCCTGGTGCAGCATGGAGTGTCTTGATCCTAATCACGTTCCGCTGTCTTGGCTTCTTCGTTTTCTCTGCAAGGGACTCAACATGGGTCTGTCGCCTAATACGTTGCACCATCAGGTGGCTGCTCTTTCATCTGTTCTATCCTGTCCTCAAGTCTCTTCTTTGGGGCAACTTCCAGCCATTCTCCACTTCCTCCGGGGAGTGTCCAACATCAGACCTCCGGTTGTCCGTCGGTATCCGTCCTGGGACTTGACCAGAGTTCTGCGGTCCCTTACAGGATCTCCGTATGAGCCATTGGCCTCAGCACCTGTTCGCTGGTTGTCCTACAAGGTGGCCTTTCTCCTGGTGGTTACTTCAGCTCGGCGTGTTTCGGAACTGTCGGCCCTTTCCATACACAAGTACCTGTGCGTTTTTCATGAGGACAGAGTGGTGTTACGGCTCGATCCATCATTCATCCCTAAAGTGAACTCCGTCTTCCACCGCGCTTAGGAGCTGGTGTTGCCCTCATTTTACACATTGGCGACAGATGCAACTGAACGTCTGTGGCATAACCTGGACATTCAGAGAGCGCTCCGGACATTTCTAGACCGTACCCGGGAGTTTTGGCATTCAGAGGCTCTACTGGTGTCCTTTTTACATGGGTCATTGGGGCACAAGGTGTCTGCCACCACCATCAGCAGATGGCTTAGAGCCACAATTACCAAGGCTTACGATATTTCTTCTCTCCCTCGCCCTTCTGGCGTTTACGCGCAGTGCAGCTATTTCGGCTGCCTGGGCAACCCGGACATCCCTGCTGGAAATCTGCAGGGCGGCGACGTGGACTTCCTCATCTCCCTTTATTTGATACTACCGGGTTGATGAGTTTTCCTCAGCCGGGGCGGAGTTTGGGCACAGGGTTTTACAACATGCAGTTAGCGGCTCTCAGGATACTGGTGCCCCTCCCATGGGACTTTAGGGCTTTGTTAAGTCCCATTCCTGAATGATGGCTCCTCCCACATGAGAGAAGGGGTGTTGTACTTACCGTAATACGCCTCTTCTCCGTGGGAGGAGCCATCATTCAGTCTCTCCCATTATGGCTATCGTTCTGTTGATGAGTTATTTTTTCTACAGGGTTACGTCTTGTGGTTGGTTTAGTTTCCTGCAGTTCAGTTCTTACTATGTTTGTTGGTGAATAAATTTTTTCCTTTGATTGCATGACTGTAGTTACTTCTCTTTTTGCGTGGTGCTCCTTTTTCTTGCTAAGGCCAGGAAGGGTCCCCTTTTCAGGTGTTGTCCTTTTTCTCTTGGGAACCACGACGTGTCTGCTTGTCATTCTCGTCAGATCTGGGTTGCTAAGGGAGAGCCCAGATTAATTTACTGCAGACTCGGTCCCTCATTGGCTGGCACGAGGTTAACCCATTCCTGAATTATGGCTCCTCCCATTGAGAAGAGGCGTATCACGGTAAGTACAACGCCCCTTTTATTCACTGTGCTCCTTTTTGATGAGATATAATCTGGTTACCGTTGCCCATGCACTGCTAGCCTCCTAATTATGGATCTGTGTGGGAATAAAGTTCTTGAAAGAGATAGTGAAATTATAATGATTTGAAAATGTTCTGTCTGGAACATTTGGGAGCACAGAGCACCTGCTTTTAGCCAAGCTGTTTGCCTTCTAGACTCTATCATTCAGGTGTTTTATTTGTTATCTAGCAATTCCTTCAAATGGCTCAAGCCCCTCCTGCTTGAGGGCATTGCTTCCACCATATAGTATTCCTGAAAGCTACATTTTGCACAGAACAACCTTCTCTTTGTTCTGTTACAGAGAGATGTGCATTCAGAATCAGCTAGGGCTGAGGGCCAACACACTGAAATTTTCTCATTTACTCTATACATTCTACCTTTTCTTTATTATGTTTTTTGTAAAAAAACCTTTAAATGTGTTTTATTTGTTAGCTTTTCCCTCATAGCAGTCAGTTTGCTAGGTTTTTATTTATCATCATGTATTTCCTCATTGTTTAATTCTCTTTTGAAATACTGATTTTACTGCCTTGGGTTTACTGATATGTCATTTATAACATTTATGATGTTAAGAGCCGTGGTTGCACAGTGGTTAGAAGTAGTACTGCAGGCTACTTCTGCTGACTTCCAGTTGCCTGCAATTTGGCAGTTCAAATCTCACTCATCCTTCAATCCTTCCGAGGTTGGTAAAATGAGAACCCAGATTGTTGGGGGCAATATGCTGACTCTGTAAACTGCTTAGAGAGCGCTGTAAACACCTGTGAAGCAGTATATAAGTCTAAGTGCTATTGCTATTTGGTGATACTTTGTTATACTGTAAGATAATTTTATATTTTTTATAGTTTATTGTAGGTGTTGCACAAGTGTGCTTGCAGGTTTAGCTTATGGTCAGTCACTCACACACACACTCACAGCATTGGAAAATTGCCACGCTCAAATCACTTTAACTGAACAGAGGCACAAACAGTTCTTTAAAATACACGGAGACCCAATGAATTTAAAATAACAGCAAATTTTTACTGATAGACATACTGACAAAGTATGTCTATTTGCTATTTCTCTTTCTCTCTCTCTCTCTCTCTCTCTCTCATCCATTCGTTCATTCATTCATCCATTCATTCACAACTAGGCTGCCTGGCACTAGGACAGAAGCTACCAAGTCAAGAAGTGTTTGAGGCTTCAGGATCTCTTTGTATCCCCCAAAGTCTTTGCTTTGTTGGTGGGGAGGGGCTTCCTATTTTCCAAAGTACCCGAAGGCCAGACAAGAAATAATGGATGGAAACTGACCAACTGATTCAACCTAGAAATAAGGAGAAATTTTCTGACAGAACAATTAACCAATGGAATTGCCTTCAGAAGTTGTGGAAGCTTCATCATTGGAGGCTTTCACGAAGAGATTGGACTGCCATTTGTCAGAAACCTGCTTGGGTGGGGGTTTGGACTAGATGACCTACAAGGTCCCTTCCAACTCTGTTAATGTAAGGAGCAGGCCCAGTTCCTTTGTTGGTGAGACTTGGGGAGGGGCTTGCCATGTGCTCAGGCTTAATTTTTGTCCTTTTATTTCCTTAACAATTTGGTTGCTTTCCCTGAAGGAGCTTTTCCTGGCTTTTGTCCACCCTGTTTACATGCCTTCACCACTTCTAGATATGGTGGCATCGACCTAGAATCACACAGGTTACTTTATTTGTGTTCGATTTGATATTTATCAGTTCTATTTGAACCAGTTCGGACCATATAGTATTTCAATTACCAAAATAAATAAAATAAATGTGTAAATAAAAGGTAAAACCTCCTTTGGAAGTTTATATCTTCATTCCACATTTTCTGGAAATGAGCCAGACAAGATTTTTTTTCCTCCTACTTTATTGCCTTATTTTTGTTTAATGGCTTTCTCATTGTAGATCCTGTATGTGCCTCAAAGATCAAAGAGTATGAAATATAAACTAAATATTGTTAAATTTTATTCAGGCAAATTTGGATGAATTTGTTGGCTAGTGCTAGCCAATAAAATTATCTTTATGCCATTTAATTATACATGTCCATTTCCCTATTGATTGATCTTAGCTAACTTGTATTTTCCCCCCTAGGCTCTGACATTATAATGCAATTAGATGATGTGATCAGCAGCACTCTCAGTGGCCCACGTGTGGAGGATGCCATGTTAAGGTTTGTGCTGTGTCAATCAACTCTTTGATTACATTGCCAGCTCCATTCAGCATCTCCCAATCCTTGGCTTCTGTGTGGCTTATAGACTTGGCTTTTTGGTGTAAACTTTGTCTATTACCAGGAAGCTTTGAAACTTAGTGTGCTTAGTGCTAGCCAATAAATTATCTTTATGCCATTTAATCATACGTATCCCCTTCCTTTTGTTTTTAAGCATATACGTCTTTCTGAAGTGACTTCAGAAAAAACTCATCAGTTGCAAAATATTGGGAGACAATGTTTGGATTACTGTGGAATCAAACAAGTTAGGAAAATCATGCAGTGCATGGCTTCAGGAATTCTTTCAAGCGTCTTGATTGGCAGTAGCCATAAGAAACACCTGTATTTTCTTTGGTGATATGAAATCACAATGTTGCATCTGTATGTGGGTTTTTGCTGTCACTTTGAGCTCCTCTTATACATGTTTGTGTGTATGTGTGCATGGGAAAGTACAGGAGAGCTGCATACATTCAGTCAGATCACCACAGGAGCTTAGAATAGAGGAGTTAGCAGCAAAGACCAAGGGTCTTTCTCACTGGAAGCATTGGGGGATTTTTTCCTGGAAAATTGGATTTGACTAATTTGTCAAATTTGCCAACTCTGGGAAAGTGCAAACATTGTGATTGTAAGCCAATACTGGAATTGTAATCACATTTCACAGGCATGTTGCAATGGACACCACTTCGAAGACTGGTCATAAATTCCCTTCATTCAACCCCATTGTAACTTGGAACAATCCCTGAACTAGTGGTCATAATTTGAAGACTACCTGTACCATTATATATTCATAGAGAACATGCATTTAATGCAGCAGCTCCAGTCTTAGCATCTCTCCAATGAAAGGTCTGGAAAAAGCTTCTGGATCAACACTAGAAATCTATTTCCATTTCAGGTTAGATGTTTCTGTATAAGAGTGTCCAAAGACCTTACTTGGCATTAAATCTTTTTGAGATTGCTAAAATCTTGGGAAATTTAACAATGTATATGAAATTTTAAACAATTTTAAAGGATGGCTATTATGCAGTGTTCTCTTGGAACTCTCTGAACCCTTGCTGAATAAAGGGTTGAGAGAAAGAAAGGAGACAAATATGCCAGTACTGCACTATTGTTGCATTCCTGCATTCCTGATACCCTCTGTGACCTGTGAAATAAGAACATGCCGAAAGTGAATAACTTTGCCTATAAAAGATTGATTCATCTGTTTTATCCATATTGGTGCCCCCCAGAGATGTTGGACATCAATTTCCAATTGTCCCTGAACTCAGCAGAATAATTGTTTATTACATGGCAGAGGAATTTGTCCAGCAGAACTTGTAGGTACATACGAAGATAGACTGCAATTTTATCATTGGGCTGGAGATGGGGCGGGATTGAATATAGAAGTAATTTTGAAATTGAAGAATATCAGAGAAGCATTTATTTTCAGGAAGTTCTTAGACTTGAATTTGACATTATTCGGAGAAAGTTAAAAGAAAAAATATCTGGAAATGGATAAAATAGAACTATTTGAGGAAATTTGGCCAGAATATTCAAGTCTTCTTTCAGTCTTCCTCCAGCTATGGTTGTAAAAGGACTAATTTATGTTTACAAATAACAGATTTTACCAATTTACCATACCCCATACCTGGAAATTTCTCACACTTTAATTCCAAATATGGATAGTTGACTTTCTCAAAAAGATAGACAAGGAGATGTCCAGAAAATCCTGGAACATTTCCATATTACAGCCCAAAACGTATGTTGTGAACATGTTAGTATCCACCAAGGGTTAAACTGGATATAAGGAAGACTTTACTTGCTGGGATATAGTCAAGAGAATATACCGCTTATTGTGAAGGAAAAATCATTCTAATCTATGCAGATAACTTTATGAATTTCAGAATTTCAATGATGGCAGGAATAGGATAAGCCCAGTATGAGTTAGGATTTCATATTTTGAATTGCATCTCCAAAAGCAAAGCAATCTTAACCATCTGATCAGAATATTTTCTGAGATGCTAAATATTTACAATTAAAATTATATTTTGATTTTAAGATCAAAAGACAACAACTAATTTCAAAACAATCTGGCATTAGTCCACAAAAAAGATTAAAGCACAGTATTCTATTTATTGGATAAATAAATCATGTCACCTTTATCTATTTCCTTTCAATGTAAATTTATAAAGGCAAAGGAATCTCAAAACTTCCAAAATGTTCTTCAGTATGAAACTTCGGCTACAGCAACAGCATTCAAATCAAAGAGTTAAATAAAATCTATTTAAATAAATTGCTATAAAGCACTCAGTTGCAAATTTGATTGAATTTAAGTTCTATAATTAGAATTATAGAAATAACAAATATTAAAATGTTTGTTGCAGGTCTATTCGCTGGTTGGACAGATGTATTGCAGCACACAGCAAACCTAACCAGCAGAATTTATTTGCTATTATTCAGGGTGGGCTGGATCCTATCTTTCGAAACAAATGTCTGGAAGGTAAAGTCACTTTTATTTTCAAACTGGTCAATTCCAGCTCTTTTAAACTGCCACTATTTTAGAACAGACTACAAGGGAATTGGGATGACCTAAAAGTCTTACCTATGATTCTGATTGTGATACAGGCTAAACCAGGAGTCTTCAAACTTTTAAAATGGGGCCAATTCACGGTCCCTCAGACTGTTGTGGGGGTGGAGCAGCTGGGGGACGTGGCTACGTGGTCATGTGATGGTGGGCGTGACTAGGTGGTCACGTGATTGGGTGGGCGTGGTCAATTTAGCAGTCCATTTTGCCTTTGTCCTTCCTAAGCCTTTGTCCTTCCTAAGCCGTATTTGCTCAACCCAAGGCATCTATTTATTTGCCATATTTTTCGGACTATAAGACGCACCTACATTTTGAACAGGAAAAAAAAAGTTTTTAGCCTCCATGCACCCCATTTTCAGGCCTTTTTTGGGGCCTTTTCCAGCCTCTTTTCTGCTGTTTTTTGGCCCGATTTTGAGACTTTTTCTGGGCCGTTTTTTAGGCTTTTTTCCAGCCCAATTTTGAGGCTTTTTCCTGCCACTTGTTTTGGAAAAATCCGGCTCGAAAAAAGCCTAGAAAATGGCCCCCCAAAAGCCTGGAAAACGGGCTGAAAAAAACCTTGAAAACAGGCCGAAAAAACCCTCAAAATGCGCCAAAAAAAGGCTTGAAAAAGGCCAAAAAATGGAGAGAAAGTGCCTGATTCGGGCACTAGCTCTCCCCTGAGGGCTGCTGCTTGCTCGCCCACCTGCCGGCTGGACTGGCTTGGAAGCGCCACATCTCCTGGTCATGGCAGGCCCAAGGCGGAGGGGAGGGCAAGCGTGCGGCAGGTGTCCAGAGGCCCCGTGGAAGCCAAGAGTGCGGGGGCAGGGCTGAATCACCACTGCTTGTGGGCCAGATACATTGCGTATCCATCCTGCGGACTGTAGTTTGAGGACCCCTGGGCTAAACTCTGAAACTTTTCAATTATCTCCTGGCCATTTGTTTGCCAAAATGGTTTGTAAAATATATAGATAATAAGCACTAGTGTCCTTCATCTGTCTCTTTTTCTTCCCATCCCTTACCACCTATTAGAGATGACTAAACGAGATGTGCCAGGTTTTGCTATTGGAGGTCTGAGTGGTGGTGAGGCCAAAGATCACTTCTGGAGGATGGTAGCCCTCAGCACAAAACATCTCCCAAGGAACAAGCCTCGCTACCTTATGGGAGT
This sequence comes from Imantodes cenchoa, assembly GCA_027560375.1. NCBI lineage: Eukaryota > Metazoa > Chordata > Lepidosauria > Squamata > Dipsadidae > Imantodes > Imantodes cenchoa. The sequence goes on from JANHGD010001628.1 coordinate 9,640, forward strand.
TGGGTAGGAAGAAACAAACCATGTTATTAAATGGGATAAGGATAGCCACATTTTGCAGTTGCCCACCTGATGCATGTTTCTTATCTCTATTCTGCTCAAAGTTATGCTACTGATCTGGTGGTGTGTGTAGCCCTGGGCTGTGACATGTTTGACTGTGTCTATCCCACAAGGACAGCAGTAAGTATATGCATCAACTTGGGAGGAAATGGAGTGGCAAGTTGAATGCAGTTTCATCAGTTGATGCAAAGAAATAAATTGGCATTTTCATTGTAAATCATCTTTCACTGTAAAATGGGGGGGGGGGGGGATTTTGTAGAGATTTGAAATACCCACCCCCTAAGGAATCAGTGTTGTTTTCAATGGTATCTCTGAAATATGTGGGCCTCTTTTCATTTCCAGCGCTTTGGTTCAGCTTTGGTCCCTTGGGGCTCCCTACAGCTGAAGAACAAGCAATATGCCAAGGATTTCCGGCCCATTGATGAAAACTGTATTTGCCCTACCTGCCAGAGGTTTGTGTGCTTGGGTTGCAGTGGATTTTTAAACAAATAGGAATGTCAAAAAAAAGTTTAATTAAAGGAAAAATTAAATTCAGATCCTCATTTAGTCATAAAACTCAGTATATAATTTTTATCAGCTACATGTACCGGTACTTTCTCAAACCAATTGATCTCAATCAGTGATGTGAGGATAAAATGTAGGGACATCATTCTGAGTGGGATAAAAATGCAAGAAAACATTTAATTTAGAATTGTCTTCAGTTTGACAATTCCAGCTACTTCACAATAGTCTTTGCATTCTTCCTCTTTTATGAATTAATGAGTTAATGGCCACAGAAGTGCATCTGGAGTCTCCATGGATTGTAAAAGTACTGATATCTGAATTGTTTGATATAACTTCACTCACTGATAGGTCTAATTTTCTGTATTTTATCTTGTATTGTAAACAAACAAAAACATTCCCCCCTTATAGCTCTTGATATATCAAAAGTCTTCCATAAACCTTGGGTTACAAGAGGAATTCCTTGTTTGTGTTTTAACAGATATAGTCGAGCTTTCTTGAATGCTCTCTATCCTATTGATTCAGCTGCGAAGCACCACATTACCATCCATAATATTGCGTACCAGGTCAGTCTGTTCAGGGGCCATAAAACATCTGCTAAATGGGCAGCAGTATAGTCCCTCATAGTAGGGACCTGCGGCATATGGTCTGTGAAATAGGGATAAGAAAATAGGTGCAATAGGCGAGCTGTGGTGGTTCAGTGGTTAGAATGCTGTATTGCAGGCTAACACTGCCCACTGTCAGGAGTTCAATGCTGACCAGCTCAAAGTTGACTCAGCCTTCCATCCTTCTGAGGTCAGTAAAATGAGGACCCAGATTGTTGGGAGCAATATACTGACTCTGTAAATCACTTAGAGAGTGCTGAAGCAGTATATAAGTGTTAAGTTGGCTTTTCTATCTTTTACCATAACCTCCAGGTGACCTTAACGACTCACTAAAAGAATGCAAATGACCAGCTGTCTGCAAAGAGTATAAATATTTTCATTCCCCACCATCCAGTCAGAGCTGAAGAAGCTTCTTGGATGAGAAGCGAAACATCTTCAAAGAAAAAAACAGAAAGTCCTGTTGCCTCTTGAAAAAGCACTTTGAGACAATATACAATATACAATATACAAACTCTGATCCAAACAAATCATATCTATAAGCTAGTATGTGCCTGCTGGTAGAATATAAATCCTTGAGATGAGGTGTCTACTTTAGTCTCACATAGGATTCTGCCATATAAATCAGCAGTTTTGTTTATATAATTAAGATAAATGATGTGATGTTCACCCATCAATTATGTAGAATTGGTTCTACTCGGAGGCTGAATCCTGTACTTGCCCTGGAAAGCAGGAGGAAATTAAGAAGCAAAAAGGGGAGCTCCGTCATCCTTATTTTTCTGTAAGAGGAGATGGAAACCATTACTCCCTATGTTCCCCTTTCACAACAACAAATGTATAATATAGGATAAAGCAGGAAGCAATTATGCTGTATTTCATTTGACATGAAACAATTTGTGTACTTTCACCATTAAGGCATATGCTTTATTTATTTATATTTATCCTTTATTATTTTTATAAATAACTAATTTTTATAAATAAGCTAATATTCCATCTTCCTATTTTCCCCACAACAGCAGTCATGTGGGGTGGATTGGACTGAGAGAGGGTAACTGGCCCAAGATCACCCAGCTGACTTTCATACCTAAGGCAGGGCTAGAATTCAGTCTCCTGGTTTCTAATCTGGTAATTAACCACTAGACCAAACCGGTTCTATATAGATATAAGTCAGATATCTGTCAGGCAGTAGACAGTAGACATAAGGCATAGGATGTTTCTTGTTGGGATGCTTCTAACTTACCTATTGGTATTCTTCCCACTCTCAGTATATTTCTTAGTTATAATACATGTTCTTTTTTTCCCTCCAGATGAACCTGATGCATTCAATCCGTGAGAGTATAACTGAGCAAAAGTTTCCACAGTTTGTTCAGAATTTCATGAAGACTATGTATGGGAACTCCAGCAGCTATCCCCAGTGGGCTATGGAGGCCCTGGCCTCTGTTGGAATTAACCTGGAGTAAGAGACATCAGAAACACTCTGGATCCTAGACTTTCCTTGGGTTTGGTTGCCCTTTCATGGCTGACTCAGCCTTGCTTTCCAGAGCAATTATTTGAGTAGTGATAAAACTTGAAAAAGTTTTTCCAAGGAGTGGTATAGAAAAGTTGAGTTCCTTGTCTGGCAATCTATCACAATGGTCCTGTCACAGTAGTCGGAGTTTAAATTAAAGAAGTTCTTTAGTGTATTTCTTTTGTAGTTCTAGCTGATATTTTAAACTTTTCATTAAATTTTCTAAAATTAATTTATCCTGGCTAAATGGTTTGTCTGAATATCTAAAAGAACCTCAGTGCATACTGTTTAAAATGTATAAACTTGACTTTGCATCATTGACTTTGGGCTGTTGTAAAAGTTTTATTTAATAATTAGCTGTACCTGGCCACGCGTTGCTGTGGCCCTTGCATCCAGATTCAGCAACTGACTAGCACAAGAAAATTAGCACCCAAGTTTTCACCCTCTTTTTGGGTGTAAAAGGTGCGTCTTATACTCCGAAAAATATGGTGTGTTTTATTTGCAGACTTAAA
>JANHGD010001632.1:123540-139675 GCA_027560375.1 Imantodes cenchoa
CTGGGAGTTGAAGTCCACACATCTTCAAACTGCCAAGGTTGAGAAACACTGCCTTAAGGAAACACAGGCCGCGAGTTTAAAAAAAATAATGAGGAAAGGCTGCCTTTTTTCCCCCTCATCCGTCGGCGTAAGAAGTTGCTGAGAAGAGAAAAAGTCTTGGATTGCCTTCGTTTCCCCTCAATGGATGTAAAAAGCACTTTTGGGGGGAGGGGGGACTTTTCAAAACTTGTGTTTAAAAAAGTGGTTATTAGATCCACAGTCACCTAAGCCGGTTTTAACTACAGTGTGCGATTTATTTATTTATTTTTAAAAAGGATTGTCAAAGAGAAGCAGTTTTTTTCAGAAAGCTGCTTGCCTTTAAATCTTTCTGGCTAAATCCTGTGTTGATAGATAAAAGCCTGCGGAAGACAGCTTATGAAACAATCGCTGTAAATCTTTAGGGATAAATAGTAATTTTTTTTCCTAGCTACTGCGTTCAACTATTAGCCTACCACATTTTTTTTTTTTAAATGGGCTTCTGTTAAATATTACTCAAAAATTCCAAGTTTCATAAATCTGTTCTGACAGGGTTGCTTTTTTTTTTTTTTTAATTCAAATCTGCTTCTTGAATGGCCAGGATAGTTTCTGTTATTTTCTTATAAGCTTCCTTTCCTATAAGTAGCATTAATCATAAACAAGTGAATATTTTTACTATGAAAAGTAACTATAATCTTCAAATATTTTTTTTGCTGATCCTGAGAACAAGTTGGGTATCTTTTCTGATAAAAAAGAGGATTTTACAGACTTGGTATTAAACTACCTGGAGTTGAGTGGTGACATTAAATATTCATAGCTTGTATTATTGTATCAATGTTTATTATGGTTCAAATACTAAAAAATATTTCAATAATTCTGGTGTATTCAACATAGTAAGCACATTTGATGTGGATCTTATAAAATATTTTACATGGGGCTGTTGTTGACTCTGTAAATTGAACTGTAAAGTATGCAGGATTAGTCGTGTACGGTCTCTGTAGTAGGAAAACCTGCCACTTCACAGCTTCTGTATCACTGGAATATTAACTTTCAAAGGCAGCAGGATGTGTTTGTATTGGTGATATTGTGAAAGAGGTTTCCAAATGTCACTCACAAGAACTGTAAGGATGTATCTGAAGATTCCAGGAATTGTGCTTGATTCAAAAATGATTTTATCTTTGAAGCACAGGAAAGCAATTCAGCATTGTTTCTGCACTACCATTAAGATTACTCATGTATTAATAAAATAAGGGATTTACTTTGTGTGTGTGTGCATGCGCGCACTTATGGTATACATCTGTAACTTGGTGTCCAAACATTTTTCACCACCTGTTGCTTTTCTATGTTTTTTTTATTATTTTGTAGAACTAAAATAGCATTCATTTCTTCCAGCTGTATGTTTTACACAGACATTTATTATGTCATTAGTAGAGACATTGCAATGAAATGCATCAGATTTTTGCTTATTTAAATACTTACTTGTCCTAATCTAATATTTCTTCATTCCCTTGGTCATCTCTGGCCCTTTTTTTCCACATGGTGTATATTTAGTATCCTTTTAAGAAGCCCTGTCTCTTTTTGTTACTAGGGAAGAGAGAAGCCCAACTTTGAACAGTTGCTTTTGGAACTCATCTTGGATATGAATGTTTGGTTAGGGCATAACCAAACTGCTCTTTGCTGCATACATTTGAAAAATAGGCATGGTTAAGGTCCACAATTTGGACCTAAATGCTAAGCTTGTGTGAGGCAAGAAACAGAATACAGTCCCATATATAACGCAAAGATGAATTTCAAAAATTATACAGTCCCAATGAATACATTAAGATTCTTACATTACTTTTTTTCTCTGTTAGTATGGAAAGTTATAAAATAATGTTGGGAACTCTTCAATTAAAATGTAATAAAGTTTCTTATCAGTAATATGTGACATGCAAGTTGTTCAAGATTTTAAAGTGAAAAAACTCTGAAACAAAGTATTCTAGATTGTGATTTAATATGGCAGATTAGAGGGAGGGAATGCTTTTCCAACCTGTTTTGTTTTAGAAAATAATGTGGTGTCAAGAATAGAAATCTTGCTAGATATTCACCTGAACTGAAAATTCGTATTCTGATATGACATTGCCAAATATATGGGTATATTGGAACACACACTACATGGGGTTGCTCTTGAAGACCATTGAGAAGTTTTGATTGGTCCAGAATGAATGCCTTGATATGTCCGTGTGAGCTGCAATGATTACCAGATTGCTTCTAGGTGAAATTCAAAGTGTTGGTTATGACTTACAGTGCCCTACATGATGGTCATTGAAGGGATCACTTATGTCCCCTGTTGTGTTCCCAGCTGATTTGAGCTGACAGATTCCAGATTCCTTTGATTAAGCAATATCTCTCAATGCCTGCCTTGTGGAATGAGGTTACCCCATAACACCCAGTTGGCTCCCTCCCACCCTGTTGTCTTTACTAGGGGCCCAAATAAGTCTTTTCCCAGGCCTTGGAATGGGGACTCTGTTGGTTATTGAATATTGGTAGGCTGTTGTGGAGTATCTTGAGATTGATTACAATAACAATTTTGCAAGTAATTGTTTATCTTCTCCCCCCTTATTTGTCAATGAATTCTGGAAGTGACTGCCTGAACTACTTGTTCTGGATTTAAAAATGTTTCAGCACCTTTTTTCATAGGCAACACACCTTGAATATCTCAATCAAGGTCACTTCGTTATTTATAATTGTGAGACACTCAGAATTGTTTGGAGTTGGGGATACCAAATCATATAAAATAATTGTAAGTAATAATAAAAAGCCATAAATGTTAAGGCTGGCATATTTTTCTAGCACTGGGGGGATGTCTTCTTGATTAGCCTTGGGTTTAAAAAAGGAGTTGTGTAGAGCAGTGGTCCCCAGGCCGCGGACCGGTACCGGTCCGTGGATCAATTGGTACCGGTCCGCGGGTAGGTTGAGAAACACTGGGCCGTATTCTGACGAACCGCCCCACCCACAGAAACGAGAGCTGGAAGACAAAACAAAAGCCAGAGCGGCTGCTGGAAAGCAGGGCATCGCGCTTCCAGAAGTGACGCTAACCTTTTTCGGCCAAGCTGGCCCCTGGAAATGTTCTTTCGCTGCCACTTTTGCAGAAGGTGGGTGGGTGTTGCTGTCGCTCATCCAAGCTTTGCCAGGGTGAAGGGGAATTTGCAAACAAATGGGGCCGAGTAATTCCCGGGCGTCACGCATATGTGAAAAATACGGGCGATGGAGAGAGGGGTGAGGCTGCAAAGCGGGGCAACCCATTAAAAAAAACACATCCTGGGGAGTAAGACACTCCCCCCACCCCAAAACAAGGAGATTTCCCTTTCGTAGAATAGGGCAGTGATCCCCAACCTTTTTATCACCGCGGACCGGTCAACGCTTAACAATTTTACTCTAAGATAAGGCTTATCTGATGGTTCAAACCCACCCATCCCCCAGGCCGCAGTAAAATTGTCAAGCGTTGATCGGTCCGCAGTGATAAAAAGGTTGGGGACCACTGGTGTAGAGAGTTTGATAGTATTTCTTCATATTTGTGCAGTTGCTTCAGAAGGGTTAGTTAAGAAAACCCAATTAATAAAGGACAAATAATTATAGTGTTCTGGCATGCTCTTTACCCTTTCCCTAATGGTTTTAAATTTGTAGAAGCCAGAAGATCCAAAGGAAATGCTCATAGATATATCATTTGCCTTGGGCACCATTTTGAGTTTTGTGTGTGTGCATAATTTTTTTTATATATGTATAAAGATTGATTTATGAACAAACAGCACTTTTTCATACATGTGCCCCTTCCTCTGTGATTGATTCCTTTCGGATATGGAAACAATTCTCCCTTTAAGTTGCAGAATATTCTTTTCCACAGATACGGACTCATACTGCATTTCCATAGGAGATTTTCTTTAGGGCATGCTTAGGTATTGTAAGATAAAAGACTTGGAACAGAATTCTAGAGAGATGCCTACTGCAATAATTATACCAGAAGGTACCATTCTAAATATGTTACAGCAGTGTGTGCTTCAAGTAGAAACTAACATAATATATCACACCTGGCTTGCATTGAGGGTGGGTTTTTACTAGCTTTCTGTTCAGCACTGAGAAAAAAAATTCTGGATATACTGTAGCTAGTTTTGATATGTGTCCATAATATTAAATTGTCACTAAATGCCATTGAAATTCTTACATATTTCCAAGTTTTCGTATGGTCTTTAGGATAAGTTCCTTTGGATGTTAGTAGAGCTAACACCAACTTCATAATTTATCTTCTTTCAAAAGTCCAAGATTTTCAACATTTACATCAGAGCAAATGGGAAAAGCAAGTAATGAAAGTGCTATCATATGATCAGGCAAAAATCATAAATAAAGTCTAGATTCAGGATGTTCCTACAGATACACTTCCTTGCCAGAGTAACACATCCTTTTCCCATTACCATGTGACTGTGGAACCATTCACTAATTGGTTCATCCAGTGTTAGTTTAATGTGAGTGCTCAAAATAAAACAGTATTAAAGAAAACGTGTTCCATTTATTGTGATTATTGTTTGCCCCATACTAAGTCTCTGTGGAGTATGTGTTGTGTAATCAAAAGTTCTCTGGATAGGAGGATTAATGGCTATTATATAATCTGCCAGACAAGTATAGTACTTTCATTAATGATGCAGTCATTTAATTGTCATCTTGGCTGCTTGCCAAAACTACTACAGTATCTCTTGTTGTATCTAGAATGGAAGTGCCAGGAAAAAAAACAAGGGGAATGTTTTTGAATGGACTAATGACATCACCATATTGCTATTTCTGCTCAACAATCACATACATTTTAGACAGATGTCACAGACATGTTTCATTGAAATCTATGAAGTGCAGGTTTGCTTGTATATTTTTGTGTATTTAAATTAAACTACAAAATCCACCACAAACAATCTGCCTGATGCAAAGTGGCTGAATGAGAAGTTATATAGACTGAAGAAATGAAAGAGAAAGAATGGTGTAGAAGAGGTGAGGGAAACAAAGAGCAGAACAGCCATTGAGGACAGCAATGCAAAAAGAAAATAGGGAACTTTCAAAAGTTGCCAAGGAATGAGATCAACCAATTGTACTGGAAGGCTCGGTGTGATATAGAATCTCTGAGTTTTCTAGAATGGTGAGAAAGTCAAGAGAAATTCAATTGTGCTTAAAATAAGTTTATTTCTTGTATCTTAATTAATTAATTAATTGTCTATTAATTAATGAAAATTAATTGTAAAATTTTCAGCAACTAGAGTTTGGCTGGTGCAGTTTTCCATAAACATCCTTAAGATACAGACATAAAAATTAAGCTTTCAAAATGTAAAGAAAGGAAATTGGCTTTTGAGACCAGTTTAAACTATTTCCATAGTTTAAAGCTCCTATATTATGGAAAGTATAAGAGAATGTGTAACTATAATATGACATTGGTTTGACAAAAAAAAAGCAGCGACGTGTATCTTGAGTAGTTTGAAAGCAGAGTTCATTCATCCTATTGGGTTGGAGAATGTGGTCAGTTTTCATATTGCAGTTCCTCCACCCATATCCATCCATCTTCGTGGAAAATTGTCCTGATCTTAAATATATTAAACAGTGTGACTGGAAACTTAGAATTGATTCCCCAACCCTAGTTGAAAGATTTGGCTTTGCTGTGCGTTGAGGAAGTCTTTACCATTTAGAAATTTTGCTGAAAACAACTAAATGATACTTTGATTATAATTGAAATAAAATTATTTCAAATTGGTTAGTCTGTCGACAATATCATTTTGTGGTTCTAAGTTGGAGCTACTTTTTTGGTGGGAGGGGTATCAATTTTGACTCCTGGTGGTTGCGTGCACAAGTTCCTGCCATTTTCTTGGCAAGATTTAGGGAATGGTTTGCCATTCTAGTCTAGTCTTCCTAGGACTGAAAGTATGTGACTGGCCCAGGGTCACCCAGCTGGCCTGATATTTAAAATGGGACTAAATCTCAGTCTCTTGATTTCTAGCCTGGTGCTTAACCACTACACCAAACTGGCTCTCATTTTTGAATTACTGTATTTTTCCCCCAAAATAAGACCCTGTCTTATATTTTTTTGAACCCTGAAATAAGCTCTTGGCCTTATTGCCATACACTCAAAAGCCTAACTGGGCTTATTATCAGGGGATGTCTTATTTTGGGGTTAGTGGGGTACATATATTCAAATTCAAATTTAATTTATTTAAATTGCATTTTTAAAAAGCGTTGTATTTCTTCAACTTAAATCACATGGAGATATTAAGTATACCTACCTGTCTCCATGTTACGTTTTCAAGATTCTTGATGGATTTTAGTTATTAAGATAATGTCATTCTTGAATGAAATTGATATGACTGCCTTTTTATGATTGTCCATACACTTTACACTTGAACACATTGCAGTAATTAAGTTTTATTTAGAAGTCTCTCTTCTGATTTTTCTTTGCAAGTTTCTAATTTCAAGGCGTCTAATGGGATATACAGTCAGATCATTATGTGGAGAGCAATAAAGATGTGCAAAAACACTGAATTTGAAAATGCCTTAGTTCAAGGATAAATTGCTGCTTTTAGCAAAATGCAGTTTTGGGCAAAATGCAGTGTTTTCTGGCTTTCAAAAAGCTGTGTTTCAAGCATGTCTCTTGTTTCACAGACACAACATTTCTAGAATGCTTGAGATCCCATTTCATACTTACCTAAGCTATTTTGCATCAAAATACAGTATTTTGTGTTCAAATAGAGTATTTTAAATTTAGATTTTGTACAATCCTATACAGGTAGCCCTTGACTTAGGACCATTCATTCAGCAGCCGTTTGAAATTACAACACGTTTCCAAAGTTGCAATTATTGCAAAACCTTCATAATTAAGTAATCACAATTCAGGCTCTTACGACTGGCCTCAGGGACATTGCATCTGCCCCACCTGGTTATCTTTCCCTCTTCACCCTCCCTAGGTGGGTTCCTTGGACCTGTTTCCGGCAGGCCTTGGGTGTGTTTCCCACCCCACTGGGTCCCAGAACCTTGGGCCTCCTCCCTGTCCAATCACACCTTGCTCCACTTATCTCTTCCAAAGATTGCCTTTCCAAAAGAGCATCCATACAATGGGATGCAGGTCCTTCCATTGGGGAAGTGGGCAACATTCTTGTGATCTCCCAGAGTGATAAAAGCCGGCCTCCGCAGAAAAGCCATGCATATTGCATCATCTGGGTACTGTTTTGGAAAGATGATCTTTGGAAGAGATACGTGGATGAAGGCATGCAGTCGGGAGGAGGCCCAAGGCTGTGGGACCCAGCAGAATGGGAAGCTGTGCAAGGGGTGCCTTGGGATGTGGGAGGCCCAGCTCAGGTCATGTATGAGCTGGGATAGTGCTCCAATGCAGACCTAGGCCTCCCAGGACCTCCCCCACCACCTCAGGCACCCCATGCTCCACTTAACAACCACAAAAGGAGCGGTGGGATTGTAGTCATTAAGCAAAGTGATCACATGGGTGCCTTGCTTAACAGCAGCAACTTATGACAAATTCTGAGCTCAATTATGGTCATAGGTTGCAAACTACGTATAAAGCAAAATAACAGAGTATATTTAAACGAAGACATTTTCTATAGAATTGCCTCTAGATCCCAAAAAGCGTGGTTCTGAATGTACATAGGTAACATGTTCCCATTTTATGTGATAGAAAAGTAAATATTTAGAAGAGAGTGTTAGTAAGAAGACTCAACATTGACAACTTCCTTGAGGCATGTAAAATACCTTACCTTTGAATAAATTTTCCGATCTGTGAATAGAGGGAAGTAATACTTGCAAAAAGCACAGTTGTCTTGCCACGCTTCACCATGTACTCCTCTTGTAGTTTTGTTAGATGGGAACAGCTGTTATAAAAAATGAGTAGAACTATATTGGCTACAACTACAGTAATTGAACCTTACCATTTTTATGAAGGTCCAAGGGAGTCTTTGGTTAGAAAGACTTTGTTTGGTATAACTTAATATGGAGTACACAATGCTCCCACTTCCTATTTCCCCTGCAACAGTTACCCATCCTGCAAGGGGGAGGATAGTAATGCAGTATACTGTATATAGCCTTGATGGCGAACCTATGGCACGCGTGCCACAGATGGCACGTGGAGCCATATCTTCCGGCATGCAAGCCTTTGCCCTAGCTCAGCTCCAATGCGCATATGCATGCCTGCCAGCTGATTTTTTGCTTGCGCGGAGGCTCTGGGAGGGCGATTTCAGCCTCCAGAGGGCCTCTGGGGTGGCAGGGGAAAGTGTTTTTGCCCTCCCCAAGCTCCAAGAAAGCCTCTGGAGCCTGGGGACAGCGAAAAATGAGCCTACCAGGCCCACTGGAAGTTGGAAAACAGAGGACTGGGGGAGGTCATGCACGCATGCGCAGGGGGTTGGGGCGAGTGGGGGTTTTGAATTATGGGTGTGAGCACGTGCGAGCGATAGCACGCACACGCACTATTTCGGCACCCGAGGGAAAAAAGGTTCGCTATCACTGGTATATAGCATTATGCCAGCAGAATATAAAGAGGCAGCTAGAATAATGCTGCTGTGTTTTTTTATTGCAAACTCACGAAATGGTTGGAATGGACAGTGTATAGCCCTTCCGCTCTACAGTTAGGATTGTTCCTTTTATAAGTCACTTAACTGGAGGGACAGTGTCTTTTTAAAGAGTAATTGATTTAAAAGAAAACTATAAGAAAGGAAAGATAAGAAAAATATGGGATAAAATTAGGTTCCTTTTTAAAGCTTAATCTAAAGCAAGGGTTCCAGGATGGCATACAAAATCCTAGATATATCAACATCAACATTAATTTTCTTAAATAATCAAATATGTGATCTTGAGCTACTTTCAGTTAATTTTATGTTTGGTGCATTGTGTGAGATTGCATGGTGTCACTCAAAAAGGTTGATAAAAGGTCAAGAAAGAAATTCCAACTACTAATCTAAATCTCAATTTGATTGGCTGTTCAGAAGAACTCTAATGGCAGATGTAAATGGTCTATTTTGGGTCAGAGTTTAGTCTTTATCTAGTTTTGAGTAACCTCCATTGATTACAGTGAGTTTGCTGCATAAATAGACATTTGTGTTGTGTAGAGAATTGAAATGATTTAATACTTTTCTTTTCCAGAAATGACTACCATTAATACAGGAAATGTTAATTTCAAATGGGATCCCAAAAGCTTGGAAATAAGGACACTGGCAGTTGAAAGATTGCTTGAACCTCTTGTTACCCAGGTAATAAAAACTCTATGTGGTTATCCTTTGCTTTTTATTGATGTTCTGGATCTGCAGTTTTACACTGGAGAACCGATAGATTAATTGCTAATAAATTGGGTCTACATTAAGGATGCAGTTGGAATGTTTTCTGTTCATAGCTTTCTTTTTTGCCTTTATAAAGCCATATAGAAAGTATAGTAGAAAATATCAGGATTTTTTTCCTTAAAAAAAAAAAACCCTAAAGTGAGACATCATTGCCTTTTTGTCCTTAATCTAATAGGAAATCATCTATGCTTAAATGTCATTTAAATTGTTGGAACTCAAATGGCCCAGAGCTAGCCCAAATGATTGCAGTAATATTTAATTGCAATCAAATGTGACCTAAAATAAATTTTTAAGTTTATGTTGCCAAGTTTACATACATACATTTCTCCTTTCTGTTCAAAACATCCCTTTCTCTTAGGGTATTTTATGGTAGCTATAGTTGTTTTGATATCTCTGCCAAACTCCTAATAGAATCCAGGTGTCAAAAGATGACCATACCTAACTTTACACCTAATACTAACCCTAAATCAAATTATAATTTCTGAACCAGAAAATTTTGAAATAGCTAATCATTTAATTTACTTAAAACCAGAAATACCACAAAGGTAGAGCAGTGCACGTGAGCCTGAACTAACAATGTCTGAAATTATAGTTAAGAGACAAAATTTGAAATCTTGTTTAAATTTAATGCATTAGCCCAATAATGACAGGAGTCCTTCTAAAGGTGTCATAATAACTGTAGGATAAGAGCAGGGGGCGGAGGGGTAGTGGTGGAATCAAAACATGTTATCCGTTTAGAGTCCTTGCATTGCCACAGAGATCTAAGTGCAGCCCCTTCCCCGTGAATTCTGTTAGCCCTTATTTAGCACCAATTTAGTGCTGACCATTAATTTTATATATGTTTGGCTAAATCTATGATGCAACATTATGAATGGTCCTGATTCTTTGATCCTGGGTCATGTAATGTGTCATGGATTTAATGCTAAAAGATAGGCATTGACATGCCATGCCACAATTATACTGAATAGTAAGACAATAGGAATAATTGAGAATTAAACAATACAAGAGGTATGAAGATATAAGAGTAAAGAAAGTTGCTTCTAAACCACATTTCTGTATAGCTTCCATTTCTCATTTCATGTTTTAGAATGCCATAGGTTCAACTTAAGTTACCGGTAACTTGATTGAAGGTTTCACAAGTATTCCCCCCAAAATTTCACACATTTCTGATTTATAGATGTATGAAACTCAACCAGGATATATAAATGTTTTGAATGTTTCCAGATTTTTAATATGAGTTTTCCTCCAAAAAAACCTTTAGCTGAAGCTTTGTTTATTTAAATTTAGAATTTATTATTTGAGTTGTCTTGTTCAAGCAATGAGATGATTTAGTTGGAATCGCATTCATGGGGAAATTTTGCCATATTAAATAGTTAAAGCTTTTCAACTGAAAAATGGATCATTTAATGCTGTTTTCAGGTCACAACATTGGTCAATACTAGCAACAAAGGTCCTTCCAACAAAAAAAGAGGCCGATCTAAAAAGGCGCATGTTTTAGCTGCATCGGTTGAGCAAGCAACAGAGAACTTTTTGGAAAAGGGGGACAAAATTGCAAAGGAGAGCCAGTTTCTTAAAGAAGAACTGGTAGCAGCTGTGGAAGATGTTCGCAAACAAGGTATACCTTTGATGAAAGTGTAACTCTTACGATTGTCTGCCTTTGTAAATTAGCACACAGGAATTAGCAATTTAAAAAAGAAAGAGTTTGCCTATCAGTATGTGCATATATTTAAATACCAGTTTGGGGATAAGCTCAACTTTTAATATGTGTCAGCATGTTTTATGTGCCTCAAAGAAATGTATATAGTTATTCCACTCTCAGCTTAATCTCACAATCGTCCTGTGAGAAGGGCTGGACGGAGAAATGTTGAATGACCTTGAGTCAGCCATTAAATTTGTGAAATGAAAATTTGTCTTTATTGACTGGTGTCTATGAAAGTAGAGCTTCAACAACATTTTTTTTGTAGAATAGAAAATGGTTGCCTTATTACCCCAAGAGGATTTTGTTTTTTACTTCCTTGGCATAAAATTGAATGATCTTAAATTGTCTTTAACTTACATTATTGTATTGATATCTTCTGCTACTGAAAAAAAACCAAAACTATATTTTCTCCCCCCCCCCACCCCATTTTTAAAATATTAATAGAGCCTGCTATCATCTGACAAAAAGGCTATAATTTTAATGGGGCCATGAAAACCATTTAAAACAAGATGTTTGAGAACCCACAGTGGCACATACAGAGCACCTTTTTTGCATAATTAAAACAGGCACATCATTTTCTAGGCTTGTGCAGCTGCTTCAAAAATCTCCCAGGTGTCTTCACATTAATGTGCATGTAATTTTGCTTCATTTTTCCCAGCAAAGCAAAGTAACTGTTTATCCATTTGTATGTCAACAAAACCAGGCGTAGTTTCCAACTACATTTCTAAAAAGATAGTGTGTTTTAATAGTTCAAAAAGCAGTGCTCTGTAAATGTATTCCAAGTCACCTTGTTCAAGATTTGCACAGGCCAAAATTTGAATATTATTTAGCAATAACTGTCAACATTTTACATTATTCCCATTTTGTAACTTGAGTAGGCTTCAAGTTGTACCGCATTTAAACTTAAAGGGTATTTCAAATCCAGCATAGAGACCAAGGTCAGTGCTTCCATAATGAAGCCATACCTTTTCCTGGGCTTGCATGATATTGCTGAGTACAATCAAACAAAGATGTGGCTTTTAAAAAAAAAGCCAGTAACACAGTTTACTCTGCTTTCCAGCTTGAGGTTGAACCTATCCAGGTTGAATATTTGCACATTCTATTAAAGCCATTGAATTCTATATAAGCAGCAAATCCTTAATCTTGCAATACTTGCCTAAGTGCCAAAAGTAAATTGTTTTGGAAGAGAATGTGATGAAAATTATAGTGTTAGATGTTTTAATGAGAAATATCCATGCTGTTTTTGGTTGATTTGGGTATATTTTCCTAAAATCGTCATAAAAGCTGAAGCCTTACAGCTACTTTCTGTATATATAGGAGACTTGATGAAGAGTGCTTCTGGAGAATTTGCTGATGACCCCTGTTCTTCTGTGAAACGAGGGAATATGGTGAGAGCAGCTCGGGCCCTCTTGTCAGCAGTTACCCGGCTGCTCATTTTGGCAGATATGGCGGATGTCTACAGACTACTTGTACAACTTAAAGTTGTAAGTCTTGAGTATATTGTTCACTATTTGAATGGCATAATAAAAGGAATTCAGAATAATCGTTTCTAATTTGCAGGAAGGTGGGTTAATATGGCAAGAGCATGTCTTTTATACCAGGCTTTGGAGTTTTTAAGAAATGTTGGATTATTGTGGAAACAATATTCTGGTCTAAATAAAACATTTCTGTAAAATAAAAGATCTATTCCTATATTGTTACATGTTGGTTGACAGATTTGCCATCATTTGAACAAATTCTGTTTTACTTCTTTACCCCAGGCAGTTCTTTAATTTGGCTCTGATGTGTTCATGGCCTTTTAACATAAATTGCTGTTGCTAAATTCAATATAAAACATTAATAGCTTATTGAAATCTGATATTCACAGACCTAATAGCTTTTTTCTTGTTTTGCTAGCGTGTCTGATTTTATTGATTTGCTTAGGGTTGGGGTTAGACCATATTTCTCTTGCTTAAGTATAGTGACATTATAAATAAACTGCTTTTGTAGAATTTATACTAAATTATACATATTGTGAATAATTTAAAACTCATTTCATTTTCTAGGTGGAAGAAGGCATTCTAAAACTAAGAAATGCTGGAACTGAACAAGATTTAGGAATACAATATAAAGCTCTTAAACCAGAAGTGGATAAGCTTAATATAATGGCAGGCAAGCGACAACAGGTATAGTAATTTTAGGATTATATACTTTTATAAAATCTGACTGTTATAATATAGATACAGTTATAATAGAATTGTCAAAATGATAACATTGACCATTGTGTTAAGAGGATGTATAAATTGTAATGTAATTAAAGGAGCTTTTGTTTTTAAAAGAAAGCCCAAGCTGCCACATGGGTAGAGAAACACTATATCTACACCTTGATGGAAACCAGCCATATTAAAGAGGTAGAAACTAGGAGGCAAAAGATATTTTTGACAGCTTGTAAATAATATTGCTTAAAGAATCATGCCATAATAAGCTTGGAAAAGTTAAAAATCCATCCAATTTTGTGTGAGCTCATGTCACCACTTTAATACCAAGAAAGAGTTTCTTTGCAATAGAAGTCTGTATTTTATTGGCTCCTGCCTACAACATTGCTGCCTGGCTCTTTTGTTTTCTACATTATGCTGCTCATGTAATCTAAGACATGTAAGGTTTCATTCTCTTCAGTTTGATCCTTTTTCAAAAGGAAATACTCAAAGTGGCTCCAATTTACTACAAACACTCAGAAAATACAGTATATTTCATTGTAACTGCTTCTAACTCCTTTCCTAAGGAACTGGCTGGATGTGGAGAAGATCTTTAGTCAGCTGCCTTAGATTTGCTAGTCTCCTGAACAGGATTGTTTGTTTGTTTATATATCAAGCTTCTTAACTGAATATCTCCCTCATAGAGATTAGCAGAATAAAGAGTGTTGCTACTTAATCTGCAATTCCTTCTCTATGGAGCAGGTTAAAATCAAGCTGCCCATTTTTCTCAAAAGCTACAGAACCAGAGTCCTATCTATGCAACTGTTACTAATTAAATAATTACTCAGTTGAATAACTTGTTCCAATTGTTTGTTTGTTTTAGCAAAAAGTGAATATGTGGGCAGGTATCTTAGAATGGGAGAGACTGATGAGTAAACTGGTATAAAGATATAAGAAGGGTATTTGTTGCCTGCTGCCTGTTTAATACACACTGCTAGATAACAGTCTTAAACTTTGGCTTATACATTTTTTTCTGCAATTCAGATGGAAAATTTACAGTAACTTCAGTTACAAAATGGACATTTGAGGCTTCATTTGCCAACACTTTTGTGTTCCAGAAATCATCTAATTCTCCAGTGTGCTGAGTCGAGAATCCAAGGAAAGGATTAACTCTGCTTCCTCTGCTTGGAGCCTGGGTCAATCAGATCTTTGGTCCCACCTCTGCCTGAGCATGCCCAGTTTTTGATTCAGACTCCGAACAGACAAGGCGAGGCGTTCTTAATTGAAATAGGTCAGATAAGGCAGGGGTCTCCAATCCCCAGGCCATGGACTGGCACCAGGCTGCGGCATGCCAACAACCAGACCGCGCAAACAAGTGAAGCCCCATTCATGGGATGCAGACATTATGTAAAACCATGCCACCCTCTAGTCCACAGAAAAATCTTTCTTCATGGAACCGGTGCCTGATGCCCAAAAGGTTAGGGGCCACTGAAATAAGGAATTGACAATATGTTCCTCTCCAGGTGCTGTGGGACTACACCAGCCCCTCTCCGTTGGCTACTGGGATTTATACTTGGAGTCTCATATCTTGTCACTGCTGATAGAAAAACTAAATTCCAAAAAAAATCTTTTATCCCTCAATAAAATGTTACTGTTTCTGCAGGAACTGAAAGACATTGGTCATCGTGACCAGATGGCTGCAGCCAGAGGAATTCTTCAGAAAAACATTCCTATTCTTTATACTGCTTCTCAAGCTTGCCTCCAGCATCCAGATGTAGCTGCCTATAAAGCCAATAGGGACTTGATCTACAAGCAGTTGCAGCAGGCAATCACAGGAATCTCTAATGCTGCCCAAGCGACAGCTTCTGAAGATTCTGGCCAGCATCAGAGTGGTGGCGGAGAGTTGGCTTATGCACTTAATAACTTCGATGTAAGTTTTACATTTGTACCATAAATAACTTTTGGCACTATGTTTCTGGAGCAGTATGATTGACAGTTTCTGATTTGCAACCTTGACATAAGGGGGATCATTATTCCATGATTGCAAAAACTAATAAAAGTAGTGTCTTTCAAAATACAGCGGGATCTAACATATTTGCAGGAATGCGAATAGGGAATTATTAAATTAAGTATAACCAACACCTAATTTAATAATGGCCAGCTCAGACCAACTCTAGCAATTTAGAAATGCAAATTGCTTGTAACTGCATTTTATAACAGCACTTAAAGTTCTTCTCTTATTGAAAAATCGGGGTTTTGTATCTATTTATTTAAAATGTCAATTTACCAGTTTTTCGAGAGAAAGTGTAATGGGCTTCCAGATTTTCCAGAATTCAGACAGGCTGTCAAATAACCAGAAATAAGGCCGTTTGTGCTTTCTCAACACAGTTTCAGTTTACTCTGTGTTCCACTTGAACTGTTTTTGAATGACACATCTGATACTCACATCTGGTTGAGAACCACTTCCCCTAGTCAACCATATGCAGCTCTCTGCAGCCTCCGCAAGGTACTTTTCCCAGCTAAGTTGATCTTCCATTATCCAACTTTCCCAGCTTTTTTTTTTTTTCCCCTAAGCAGTTGAGCTCAGATTGACCACTTGGAATGAGATCAAGGCTACTGTATCTTTTGAATAGTTACATAGAAGGTAGAATCTGAGGAGCTGCAGCTGGTACAACAAATTAACAGTCTCTTAAAATTCCCTTTTAGTATTTCAAATAGGTCACTTCTAGGTATGTTGTCCGAAGTGTGGACGTTCATCCAAAATGTGGACAAAATAAATTCACTCTCAGATATGTAAAATATTATAGAATATTTAAAAATTTGCCATATGAGTTTTTACTGAGCAGTGTTTAATTCTTGCAGCCAGTCTCTGTGAGTTTTTAAACTATAATGGGGCAAGGTCCCTT
>JANHGD010001632.1:139967-151067 GCA_027560375.1 Imantodes cenchoa
TGAGCACCCAGGAGACTGTTTAAGAAAAATAAAAAGCTGATTTGTAAAAAAATAATAATAAACGTGGTTAAGGAATATTATTTTAGCATTAAGGAATAACAGTATACCGCATAAGTTGAAAAACTGGAAAACTGACAAACCACAAAATTGAAGTTAATTCTCTGATAACATAAAAAAGTCACTAATGGAGCCTTAAGTTTATATAAATGTTCTGTTGTATATTTTTTAAAATTAATATTTGAAGGTAAGAAAACAATTAAAATCCAACTGTCAACATAGATCTCTGCAGACTGAGCTTTATCTTTAGCCAATATTACACTGGGTTAATTCTGGGTAGTATATTGACGTAAATGTTACACTTGTTAAACAAAGACATACTTTGTAGTAATTTTAGGAGGTCTTCATCAAAAGAGCAGCATGTCACTTTATTAAAAGTTATAAACCATTTCTCCTTAACAGAAACAAATCATTGTAGATCCCTTGAACTTCAGCGAAGAGCGTTTTAGGCCATCCTTAGAAGAGCGCTTGGAGAGCATCATTAGTGGTGCAGCCCTAATGGCTGACTCATCCTGCACACGTGATGACCGACGGGAACGCATAGTAGCCGAGTGTAATGCAGTGCGACAAGCCTTGCAAGATCTGCTTTCAGAATACATGGGAAATGTAAGTAACAAGTATACTTGCAAACATTTCCTTTTCACTGGGATTTGGGGGACCAATAACACAATTAGAAAATGTGTACAGATTCTCTCGAAAGTAAAGTTAGGCCATTAAAATTGTAATTGTCCTGTAATGGTCTTCTGCTGTGTTGCATAATTTTGTTCAATTTTTTTTTTTAAATGAAGTTAAAAATGAATACAAAGTAAGGGGGAAAGAAAAATAAATAAATAAAAGAGAATGTTATAACTGATGAAGCTTTTTTGGATAAAGAAGCAAAATGTTTTAGTCTTCTTCCTCAACTAAGAAACAATCCAGTTGCCTTTTGAAAGAAAGAAAAAAACCACCTTTGAGACAACCATGACCTGGATTACTGAGAATCTCCATAGATATTTAAATCAAAGAGAAAGCTAAAAGTACAAAAAGAAAAAAACAAGGAAATACCTTTCAATCTTCTTTCCAGCAGTTATAAATAGAGTTATAGAGTTTCCTTTTATTTTATGGTTACAACATAACTCTCTTCTTTCTATAATCTATCCTGTCTAATCATCAAACCCATAAATCATAAGTTAATTTTTTTCTGTTTCATACAAAAAAAATCTATAAGGAGTTTCCAGGTCGGCTATAAACATAGATAATTGTCTTTTGTCTGATCAAGGAAGTCAATTTGGCCATCTCAGCACATTCCAACATCTTTGCCAACTATTCCTCATTGTGGGTAATGCCAAAATTTTCCTTTGTGCATGTAATAATCTCACTGCAATTATTGTATACAAAAACAAAGTTCCACCTTTTTTTCCTAAACTGTCTATCAATCCTGCCCCCCCAAAAAAGAAATACCTCTGGTCTCAATTGTAAATTAATTTTCAAAATCCTCTGAATCAGTGTATTATTTTTTATTAATTTTAGAAAATTAATTAACTTGAGGATAAATTAGAATGGTAGGGAGTTTCAAAGGCTTGGATTTTTCCCCCTCATTTAGAATTGATTCTGTATTAAAAGAGTGAGAGAAATAGTTCTTGAATTTGGCAGGATTCTGGCAGAGGTATGTTTAAAAATACATAAGATGTGTAAATTGAAATAATGTCTTTCATATGAAAACCATGTTACAGTTAGTTAAAACAATACACCTAACATGTCTACAACTCATAACTCTGCCAGTAATATTAATTTTTAAGAGGATATGTTTTGTGCTTGAGTCGAAAAGGGAAAGGTTTCCATTGTCCAGTTGTGTCAAACTCTAGGGGGCAGTGCTCATCTCCCTTTCTTAGCCCAATTACAAGTGTACGTACAAATATATTGAATAGTGCAAGGCTGGACAACCTGTGGGGAGGGATGCAGCCTCCAAAGCCCCTTTTGGGGAACTGTAGAAGATTATGCCATCACATTTTAGCATTAGATTGCTGAAAAATAATTTTATTACTTCTTGCTGATTTTTGTCAAACTATGAAAAAATAGCTATATTAAACTTCAAGTACTCTTAGCATTGCTACCATATTTCCCCGAAAACAAGACCCTCTCTTATATTTTTTTGAACCCTGAAATAAGTGCTTGGATAATAAGCCAATTGGGCTTATTATTAGGGAATGTCTTATTTTGGGGAAAACAAGGTATCAATTTTAAAATAACCCAGAAAATGGATTAAATTGATAACTTTACCCCTTTGTAGATTGCCCAGCCACCTTAATCCAATAGTAGCTGAAATTCAATGTTTAACTATTTAAATGCTTCACATATGTAAAAATGGCTAAACAATAGCATCTCCCACATTCTTTGGATTAGATAGAGACTAGAAGGTGAAATTCCAGAGTTTACATCCAGCCTCCAAAAGTCTTGGGAGAAGCTCTCAGGGATGTTCTTAGCAACCAGAGTGCTCATAATAATGTATGATGAGCTTATCAAAATTCTCTAAATGAATTATATGTGGAAATACATTTGGAGTATAATCAGAATTGTAATACCTATTGGCAGATACTAGGTTTAAAAAACCTTACTTCAGGTAGACTGAACAAGCATATCTGCTCTAGCTGACTTAGCACGCCTGTGTTTGTAAAGGACAAGGTTGATGTGCTATAATTAACCATATAATGTGATACGATCAACTAATTTCCAATCTGTCTTTATGAAGGAACTCTTTCTATTTGAATGGAAGGGAGACAAGCTTTGGAAAAGTAATATAAAGATAGCAAATCTATACTTCTTGCAAAGAAAAAATTTAGGCTTTTTAAAAAATTGAGGAAATGTGAAGAGGTTGCTCAAAGGTTAAAAAAAAACCAAGAGAAGATTGTGGCAAGTATTATAATGTATTCCTTTGCTTCTTTTGTTACAAAAACATCTGAATTTACTCACAACCACTAAACTATTTTTTTTTTACAATTCCTCCATTCCCCCCCCCCCTCAGATAAAATAGTGAGCTTTAGAAGAAATCATTGAATAAAATCATGGTTTGTTCTTGGCTTCTTTCCTTATATTCAAAGAGCAATAATACAAAGCCCTTGATTTGCACAACAGACTTGAAACTACAGATGGACAATCATATTGTTTGGTCAATTACACCTGCTTGCTGGGGGCACCAGAATACATACATTAGAGCAGCTGCCATCATCGGAGGAGGGGGCAATCATGGCATTTGGCTTTTAGAAAAGACTCTGAATTGTTTGTTCATAATTGACAAGGTAGATTTTAATGATTAGAATCCATGTTTCCCTCTATAAAAATAAATATACATTTGAAAAGCTGGCATCTAAAACTTTACCTACAGCTGTTGAATATGTTTATATACCTCTTGATATTCTAGAGGCCTCCTGAAAACCCACCTAGACCTGAGGTATCTTCAGAGAGCATTCCTGGAATGACTTCCAACAGAGTGTGAAAGTTATCATGTTTACAACAGAGACTTCAGCTTTGTCCCTAGATTTTGGGAAATAGTTAAGGAGAATGAAGCCAATAATGGTGGGAAATTGAGTGCAGTTTTCTTGATTTCCTTTGGTAATACCTGCCCTAAATATGAAAACATCATAAAAGTTAGCCAAGTATTCAATATATTTATCTCTCTTCATTTTGGATTTTAAATAAAAAATATTTAGTTTGTATAATCATTCTTTTGAAAATCTACAGTCAACACATATTTTATAGTAGCCAGAGATCTGAAGAACTCTTACAGTTACGCTTCAAGATTCAGGAGTCCAGTTTGACTTCTTTTCATTTCAACCATTTTTTTTGTATTTCAGTGAAACTATCTTGTGGACTTACTTTGAAAAATGGCTTACAATATGGTAGTAAGGAGGGGAAGATTGAGAAGGCCTGTTTAGACCCTGGACAATGAGTCTATAGTGATTTATAAAGCCATTCATTTTCTTGTCAATTGTGCAATTGTAGTACTTAAAGTGCTTAGAAAAAATAGTTACTTTAATTAAATAGCACTTAAGCATATTGTGGAACATTTGGAAATCCAAATAGCAATTTTATATGATAAAATTAATGTGATTTAGCCACAAACACTGTACGTACGATGATTGAAACCAATGCTACACTAAAGAAAAAAATAGCCCTTTAATGCATGTGTACCCTAGTTTAAGAGGTATGTTTGAGTTCGAAATAGCTTTGAACAATTTTCAAAGCTGCATCCTTCTGCAAATTAAAGCCCCAGCCACTCTCTCTGTCCTTTGTTGCCCAGAGGATGGTGGGAAGGACTTTACTGTCAATATACTGGTCAGCCTAGTAAGGTAGGATATAATTTCTGAAACAGAATCTACCCCATTCAGAAGTCAGTGGCTTCACTTAATCAGTTTCAGTATTGTCATACTTTGCACAGAAAATAGAAAACATCTAGAGACTTAAAATTTAAATAAAAACAGTGTTGAACAGGACTTAATGTATAATGTATATGAGAAAGTTCTTGGGAGACAGGACGAAGAGATGGTGCCTAAGGAATAGTCAGATAAGAGACAGCATAGCATGCAGCTGGAAAATGGCAGGGGAAGAGGCTCAGGAGGAACCCTCTTCAGTTTCTTGGTCTATAAAGGAGATGGCAGCAGATTGGCCTTTCAGAAGACACTGCTAATGTAGCAATAGCTCTTAGACCTATATATCACTTCAGAGTGCTTTATTGCTCTCTCTAAGTGGTTGACAGAGTCAGAATATTGCCCCCAACAATTTGGATCCTCATTTTACACACCTCAGAAGGATGGAAGGTTGAGTCAACCTTGAGCCTGGTGAGATTCGAACTGCCAAATTGCAGGCAGCTGTCAGACAGCAGAAGTAGCCTGCAGTACTGCATTCTACCTACCGCGCCACCACGGCTCATGTAGCTTTACAATTAAGTGAAATTAGCTTCTGGTCATCTTTCCTGTCTGGTCCACCTGGTAAAGCTGACATCATGAAAGCTTGTACTTGAGTAGTGCTAGAATGAACAACGAGCATTAAAAATGTGGTTTATTTAGTGGGTACTGGTATATAATATATTTAATTCAATCCTCTTCAATAATGGAAGCCACGTAGCCCTCTTCGCCAATTATGACTATTTTTAAAAAATATTTGACCTTAGTTAATTATAGCATTTCATGAATTTCTTTTCTACATTATTGGGAAAATTAAATTCAGAAATAGTTGTGAAATGCCATGATTATGCAGAAAGGAAAATTGACTTTATCAGCAAATTGGGCATTTTCCCAGTCCTATTTTCAGATAGTTGGTCCATTTATGCAATAACATTGTTATATGGATATGGATTCAATTATCCATCACTGGAGGTTTTCAAGAAAAGATTGGACACCCATTTATCCAGGATGTTATGAGGATGTTGCCTTGGGCAGGGGTTGGACTAGAACAGTGTTGGCGAACCTTTTCGGCACCGAGTGCCAAAACGGGCAGGGAAGGCACATGTACATGCCAGAAACTGGAAGAGCAGCTGCCCGGTGCGCATGCGCATGCCGAGAAGATGGTCTTTCAGTGTCTGGCTCACGTATGCGCACCAGCCACCTGGTCTTCCGGTTTCTGGAGCACATGCATGCACAAAAACCAGCTGGCTGGTGCGCATGTGCACGCCAGAATCTGGAAGATCAACTTCCTGGCACACACATGCACACCAGGTGGCTGCTCTTCCAGTTTCTGGCTCTCCCGCATGCGTGAAGACCAGCGGGCCAGAACCTGGAAGAGCAATGGGCAACCGCTCGCGTGCCCAGAGAGATGGCTCTATGTGTTACTTCTGGCACACGTGCCATAGGTTCACCATCACGGGACTAGAAAATCTCCAAGGTCCCTTCCAACTCTATGATTATGGAATTTGTTTAAAACCTGGTGTAGCTCTATCAAATACTAAAGTTATGGTTTAGTACCATAGCCATTTTGTGTTTGCCATCTGGCAGTACTATGAGAAGAAGTAACACTTTTGGTTTTGGTTTTAATATAATTAAAGCTTATCTTTATTTAAGAAAGCAAACCAACAGATTATTTTAACCTAGCTGTTTTAATAATGCATCGTTAAGATTAACTATTTTTTTAAAGGAACAAACATTTCCAATATCTGCAGTTCTATAGATTAGTAGGAATTTTTCATAGTGGAAAACAATGTTTAGTTTCCAAGCTGGACTACTCTGCTGAGTTTTTCTGCCAGTGCATTAAACTTGAACTGGAGACCCCAGGGTTCTGCTCTTAACCATAGAACTTGTATCATTAACTGGACCAATCTTTTTTTCCTCAGACTCTTTTAAGAGTTATTATGGGATACAAGTTGGTGGGGAAGGATTTATATACCATCTTGAGCTTTCAGAAAAGTGAAAGATGAATATGTAAAAAAAAAAATTTTAAATCACATATGCCAGGAACTATTTCTGATTAGCAAGGCATCTCTGTCTCTTCTGCCTTTTTCTCTCTGTTAGAAGAATCAAAAATATGCAGTGGCTGATAAACTAAGAAATGGTTTCCAGCACTAATAAGAGTTTAAACATTGAGAAGACAACAAAAGGTCAAAGGCATTTTAAGCTTCATTTGATAATGGGCTTGCCTATCAGGAAATTAGGCCATTCAAATATCGTTACATTTCAAAATGTATCTAAAAAGCAAATTATTGTCCTCATTTTATAAAAAGAAAATTACATGCACATTGCTTTTACCTAATTCCTGTTAGCCTATTTCCAGAGCATATAACCAAAATAATTGAAGGACATCTCAGAATAGAAGTTAATATTACTGAAAGGAGAAATTGTTATTTTTCAACCTCTAAGCAAAAAAAAAAAAAGCTAAGACAGCATCTAGAAAATTGCAGTTCTGCCTCTTGTAATCAGACAAGGCTATCTAGTTATGGGGGGGAAGGAATTGCTTCATTGAAATAATATGGAATAATTCATGTTTACTTTCTGCTGATGGAATGACATCCTCTCCTGTAACATCCTGATCTTATTTAATGTAAGATATAATAGCAGTACTGCTACAATGTGTCTGCTGAGCAGTATTAATAATAGCCAAATGTGTCTTTAATCTGAATATATTTTTTCTGCCTTGAAAAGAATGAAAACCTGTTCTTCTGAAATATACTGCAGATTTTAGGCATTTGAAAAGTGAAGAGCAGTACAAGGAAAAGGGAGAATTAAATCCTGTCTTTTAAACAAGAAGCTATGCTTATTAGAAAAAACTGGATAATTTTTGTGGCAAGACTGATGTTGTGCTTTTACAACAAAAGCCTCTAAGGTCAGGTTGGCTGAATTTCAGCAATTATGATAATTGAAAGCCACTTCTGCATTGAGATAACTAAATATTAGAATATATGTCTGTCCCAGAAGTTATTCTCAATTTTAGATTGAAAACCCTAAATAAGCATCTCTAATGTACATTAGGCTCACCATAAATTAACAAAAATGATTTCCTTCTTAATTCAAATGTGGTAATTAGTTCTTATTGCCTATTGTGGTCTTCTGTTAAACTGCACATTTCTCTTAGGGACATAGACCCTTGGGTAGAAATTGGCTTAAGAACTACATGTTGCATGTTTAGTATCTTTTAAGTCTATTTAAATGAATGAAATAATTTAAAATACAAAAAGCTGTTCTTACAAAATAGAATCTGTTCTGATCCCTTTACAAAATATTTTTCTTTAACTTTATCAGTGCTTTCTGTGTAAGTCTTTGAATGGTCTCAGAGCAATTTGATGGACTGCTAAGTCTCATACTTAGGAACTTAAACATGGAACAGCTTATATTATATCTCCTTATTTAAGAACTTAGACTAAAAATCAAATTTGATGTGAGCTTTACCTTGCTGACTGCACATAAACTGGCAGAGGAACTGAAAATTGTTTGTTTTTTGTACAAGTGATCAATTTGAAAGGGTTGACTATGTTGGAAAATCTGGTGTTTGATATAAAAAAAAGATTTTTCACATGTATTCTGGAAGGCATCTCTCAGATTCTACTCTCTCGGTCATTGTAATGATTTCAGTAAAATCATGTTTTGAATAGCAGGTGATTAATATAAGAAAATTCATAACATGGGATTATCAAACTAATCTCTTCACATTTCCTTACGTTACACTTATCGGCAGAGTCCAATTCAGAGGTGCAAAAAAAAAAGAAGATTTGGTAGAATCTGCTTTAAAAAATGTCTTCATTTTATGAAGCAGCCTAGGAAACTACAGTAATCTTAGCACATAAAACTGGAAGTTATGCCCAACATGGGTTCCTCATAAATAATTTGCAGATGAGAACATGAAGAATATGAAAATTTGTGAAAGTGTTTGATTTAATGATGCTGAGCTCCTTCCCATTCAGTGTAATATTATGTTCTTGGAATTTAAAAAAGGCAGCCCTCTACAATTTGTCATACTTAAGAAAAATCTAGAGGGTTGTGATATGGAAATTTTCTGTTTACCTGATAGAAGTAACAAAATAATGTCTACTTGATATTGATATCATGATACCGTGACATTGATAATATCCAAAACACAAGGGCATCATATTTGTATCTTGGAAGCAAAACAATATGTTCATTCCAAAAAAAAAAACCTTTCCTATAGCCTGTATTATAAGGAAAGATATAAACAAACTTATAACCAAGAAAGAAAATCAAATTCCCAATTTCTTATTTTGAAAGGGCACCAAGAAAGAGTCAGCTTCTAGTTGTATAATGTATAGATTTTTTTAATGTTTTTGTACACTGCACTTACTGCATTATGAACTTCCCACCACCACCATCGAAAATGCACTTGGAATATTGCTAGTAGAAATCATTTGAATTTTCTATTAATATTTTCAACATTTAAAAATTTGAGGGGGAAGATAGAATGATAACTGAAATAGAAGTATAGTATATATCTCTGAAATTGATGATGCAGATTATGACCGTTATTTGCTTTTCATTTAGATGACATGATTTGTACTATATTATATGATGTCTCAATAAGATTCCCCACTAAATATGTCCTGCAATATTAAATTAATATGAATTTATAGTACAGTACTATGCCAGGTAATTTGTATTGGATCTTGGACTGGAAGTTGATATTGAACATAATTAACCATCACAATTTGTTCTTCCTATTGGTAGCAGAGAACATTTAATTCAGGAACTTGCTTGCAGGAACCTTTGCTTTCTGAAGTAATGGAAATAATTTATATTCAAGGACTGATTGAACAGTGCTAAAATAAATGATGGGTCCATTATTTATTTTCCTTCTGGGACTGTTGTAACCGTCATTTGCAATATCAGCTATAGAAGATGAAGTAATTCAAGACGGCATTCTGTTAAGAACTACTAAATAAAAATGGCAAAATCTGTATTTCAGCTTTAGTTGGAGCATTTGGGAAAAATGATGCTTTGGGCTGGGTGTGATCAATAGCCTCATAATTTAACACCAGTTTAGAATTAATTCATACAGGTTTGCATATCACCTAAAATTTTATTTAATGATTCAGCATTTGGCTCTTTGCCAAGGATATATCATACCCATCTTCCCATGAATAAGTAATAATTGGGGGGCACTGAAAATTGTGTTTAAATTGCTATCGGGTGATGCTAATATTTTGCCTATGGCTTTTGCATATATTCAAACTCTTTATTTAATGACCCTGTCAGTGTGAAAATACATATTGGGACTGGTCAGAGTCTTAAATAATACTTGCTGCATTACTGAATGGGATATCAGTAGTGGTTAGTTTTGTCACTTTAAAAAATGCCCTCTTTTTAGACTAGTAATGAAAAGTAGAGTAGAAAAATCTAATTAACAAAGCTAGAACCAAATTGGTCTACAGCTGATATATTTTGGCAATTATATAACTGTACCATGCAGCCTATATGACTGATATTATACGGTAGAATTAATGCATAATATTGTCCTGCACTTTTTCTTTAGATTAAAACAGTCAAATATGTAGGCATGATAATATGAGATACTAGTAAGGGGCTAAAATTTGTATTCTCAAATCTTGTATGACTATGAAAATTATATTATACTGACTAAGTGTTTTCAGGTATTTCAGAAGGAAAAGAGAATAAAATATCTTAACTGCTGGTACTTCCTGCATCTCCTGACTTAGGTGAAGTGCCCTGAAGAGAAGAGATAGTAATAACAAAGGGTTTTGACCAATTAGTAAGCCAGTTGTTGCAACTCCATATAGTAGTTAAATAATGCTGATGAAATAATGTTGGGCTGTATTCTGATGGAGTATCTTATGAGATACAAATGTCATTAACATGCTGACAAAAATGTTCTGATAGAATGTAAATGTTAACATAATTGTTACTCAGTTGCCTTCCACATCTTTCCAGTTTATACATCTCGTTTCACCTTCAAACCAATTTGCTTACACACAGTGGGTTCTTGTTGAGTTAGTAGGTGGAAATAGGCAGTTCCCAGTTTGATAAGTGGAACATAGATTCTTAATAGATATTATGTTTCAATGCAGATAAAATCTAGTTACCAGATGCATAGAATATGCTGTATATGGCTGAAAGACAATGGCTTATCATGTAGAGGATTTGTAGATTTTATCTACTTTTCACTAATAGTTTGGCTTAATAGAGCTTTAAGTAATACAATCCAATATAATGAGCTAAAGTAATGCCGATTACAAAACTTGCAAGTCCTGGAATTTGATGCATTGGCTTTAAAGTCTGAAATTTCCATCCTTTTCACCCTGTTCAAACCTCTGCAATATTTATTCAAGGATGTTTATATAGCACACGCATCAGAAAAATGATGATTTGTTTGAAAACCTTGCAGCATAGTACAATATACAACGTTATATACTGATTTAAAGAATCCAAGCATCAATATTTCTTTTCCCCACTAACAAATGTCATTGTTGAACTTGGCATGATGGTTAGATCTACATATGTACATTTTCTTCAAAATATTATACCTTAGATTATGTGTTCATGATTTGAGAGTTGTACTAAATAATTCCTTAATTGTATTACATTTAAACTACGCAAATGTGTAGTAAAGTAAGTT
>JANHGD010001632.1:161700-172474 GCA_027560375.1 Imantodes cenchoa
GAAAGTAAATAGAAAATTTGTTCATCAGACTATTGGTAACAGCAATAGTCAGCCCAAGGCCATCCAAGCCTCTTAAAATGTAATGGACAGATTCTGAGAGGATAATTACAAATTTGACAAAGAGCGTTATTAGAGAACTATATTGAAATTTAATTTAATTTGCCTTGTCTGCACTATAATTAGCATTTCCCTATTCCAAGTTATTAATTATTTCTGGATTAGGCGAGTTCTCATAAAAGTGCATACCTCTCTCTTCCCTATTATGAAAAAATGTTTTAGTTATTGATTTCTATAAATGTTCCTTCCTAGTTCATAAAATAGTGCATGGCAGGATAGACAGAATGCAGACTGATGGCAAATGACTTTCTTATTTACTTTTACGAGAACCTTAAAATCCGTCAGTCAGCGCTTGACAGAAAACACAAAATTAGACTTTAGTATTTGAGCCCAAAAACTTATTTTTAGTACCGGAGATTAAGGAAATAGAGTCTTTTCATGTACAGAAATCTCTTCTTAATCCCCTACCTCAGTTTTCGTCATCTTAGCAATATGATTTATGACAGATTGGAAATAAGTAGATTAATAATAAATTCTTCTTGGTTTAGTCAACCTTGTTCTACCTTCTGCCTTCCTTTGGTACATGGAATATATGCTTTGGTTCGTTGTCTTATTTGCATATTTGTATCACTGGACAAAGACAACCAGATCTTCATGAAGTTTATCATCCCAAGACTGAATAATATATAATGCTTAGGAAGGTGAAAAACTTTCAACTAAAGGATGGATGACAGTGACGGCCACTTTAAAAAGACATAGCTAGAGGTAGATTCAACCCCCACCAGAGGAACAAGAATCTGGTGCTGCCAAGCCAATAAAATCATTCTTTGCTGTTTTCATTATCACTTCCATATTAAAATGTGAGATTAGTTACAGTACTGTGGTCTTAGGTGGACTTACATATTTTATTGAGGTGTTGACCAGCCCAGTCATAAACAATACTTTATCTATAGTTTGTAGGCAAACCAGTATCACTTCTTAGACTTTGATCACATGAAATATTAATGCTGTATTTCCTGAGCAAACGCTTGTTGTCAGGTTCTTCACTATTCCGATGAACTCCACTGGATGGAATCATATTTTGGGGGTGCTTATTCTGGAAGCCTAACTATTCAGTCAGAGCTCAGCAGAGCAAACCTGCCAAAAATTTATGCCTGCGCTGAAAGGAGCAAGTTGCCATTGCCTTAGTTTCAGACTGCAAAGTAGAATTCCATGCACGGTGAATAAAAACGTAAAACTTTCTAGACATTTCAAAGTGACAAAAGTATTTTCTCCTATTCTTTTTTTTTCCAAGGGGGAAAAATTTAATTTAATTTTTAGTTAATGGTTACCTCACTCTGTTGGAGTGACGTTAAGGGGTCCTTGGTGTTCTCTGAGCTTGCTTGTTTTCTTGCATTACCCAAACTGTGGATAACATCATCAGTGCTAATGTTACCTAGCTAAAGTAATGAAACATCTGCAAGAAAACAAGCAAGCTCAGAAAACACCAAGGACTCCTCATTTCAACCCTGAGCTACAAACGTTCTCCTTTATTGAGAGCTGTTAAGTTTACATATTCATATTTATGAAAACACAAATAAAATAGCAAGCAAAGAAATCTATGACCCTTATCTCATAGTTGGGTTCTTATGCACGAATAAAAATTCAATTGATATAAATATATAACTGCTACATAGGACACTTGTTTTAAAGAAAGCCTGATAATTTATTAATAACCAATTGAATCAGTTCTGTCAGCATGAGGCATAATTGATCTCTGTAGGATGATCCTAGTGGAATCATGCCAAAAACAAAACAACACCCTACCTATATCCGGGGATCATAGCAAAAGTATAAATATCAAGAAATAACTATATTCAGATATGTGTACAGCATTTTTATCAGATAATTTTTAGCATGGAGCTTCCTAAAATATCTCAATTTGAATGTGGAACTGCTGCTTTTTGAGTACAGACACTTTTTAATGTTTTAGAATATTCACTTATTTGATTTTGGCAACACTTGACTTCAAACTGACTCTGGACAGTTCAAAATGTGACAAACAAGATAAAAGCACAATGTAAATTAATGCTAAAAAACAATTAATTTTGTGTGATTTCTCTCTCCGTTTGAAATGTTTTTCCTATCCCTAGGGATAGTTGGAACTTCAAGAAATACCACCAAGAATGTAGAAGGGCTATTTCCATGACACTAAATCTTCCCTCTAATTAAAGCATATTAAAATGCATTTTAATTGCTTGTCTTGTTATTGGTGGGGGCAGGAGAGAGAGAGAGAGAAAAAAAACTTCAGTAAAGGCCATCAGCCAGTAAAAGGGAATATATGTCGTTCAGGATTGAACTATGGAGTCCTTGGTGCTCTCTTCTGTTGATTGTTTGCTTGCACATGTTTTATTACCTAACTAGTTAACATCATTAGTGTGAATGAGTATAGGCTTTCCTCTTTGTTTATATACAATAGCTTGTCCTGCCAGTATTGGTAGGACGTGGTTTTCTACCTGGTAGTTTCTTGATTAAGTTATTGTTCTCTGTGTGATTGTCTGACATTAATTCCTGCTTATCTGATATTGTCAGTTATCAATTCTGTCTATGAAGAATGAGAAGAAAAATGTTTAGAATGTTTCCATCTTAATTTTTATGAATGTTGTGTAAATCTGATTTATTTCTATGTGCTTATTGATGGCTGATGCCAAGCTTCCCTGGATTTCAATTTTGGTCTAGGATGCTCAGTTTTCTAGTTGAAACTGTGGTTGAATGTGTCCATGCAGTGTGAGATTAAAGAGTTTTCACTGTATTTTCTGAGTACTAATTGGCACTCATAGTATATAGTTGTGCTAGTATTCTGCCTGTTTGTCCTACATAGTTGCTGTTACAGTCCTTACATTGTAAGTTGTAGCTAACTTCTGTTTTCTCCATGGTGGGTGGAGCCAGCATTCACGATGGGTTATTCTCGTCCATTCAGAATGAGGACCAAGTCTGGCAGACCATATCTCCGGGGTTTCCAATGTCCAAGCAGACTGGCTCAGTCAGTCAATAGTGGGCCATGCAGAGTGGCCCCTGCACCTGTCCATTTTCCGCGATATTATGAGCTGTTTCAGCTTCCCAGAGGTCGACCTGTTTGCAACCCCGGAGAACGCCCACCTGCCGAGGTTTTTCTCTTGGTGTCCGTCCCAGGGTGCAGAGGGGATGAACGCCCTCGGGGTGGCATTGGCCGCCAGGCCTACTGTACGCCTTTCCCCGCCTGCCCATTCTGCCACAGGTCATCCAGAAGGTGTTGGAGGAGCGTGCGGAGGTGCTCCTGATTGTGCCTCATTGGCCAAGGCGACCTTGGTTTGCGGACCTGAAGGCCATGTCAGTATCCCCACCATGGCGGATACGACAGAGCGAGTCGCTCAGCCAGGGGGCGTGGGCCACCTGGATCCCCAGTGGTACCAACTGATCACCTGGTGGTTGAGTGGTGCACTCTGAGGCAGCAGGATTACGATCCCGAGGTGATCCTTACCATCCAAGTGGCTCGCCACCTCTCCATCGACCGAATCTACACCGTGACATGGAATTCCTTCTGTGCTTGGTGTGCAACCGAGGGCTGTTCGCCATTTATTTATTTATGTATTTATTTTTCATACTTCTAAACCGTCCAACTTCTGGAGGACTTACGAGTTCCCCTTCCGAAGGTCCTGAAATTTCTTCAGCGGGGGCTGGACATGGGCCTGTCCCCAAACATGATTCGCAGACAGGTGGCAGCCCTGTCTCGCGTCTATGTGGACTCCTTCTCTCAATTTCCTATGGTTCAATGGTTTTTATGGGAGGCCTTTCAATCTTTATCCTCCGGTGATTCACCGCTACCCCATCTGGGACCTTCCCAGGGTGTTGAGGTCTCTGACGGGGCCTCCTTATGAACCACTGCGGTGGGCTCAGATGATCTGTCATAAAAAGTCACCTTCCTGGTGGCGATCATGTCAGCCCTTCAGATCTCCAAGCTTTCCGCGCTCTCCATTTGGACTTGGGTTGTTCTCCAGTTAGACCCCTCTTTCATACCCAAAGTCAATTCCGCCTTTCACAAGGCTCAGGAGCTCATTCTCCCCAATTTCTGCCTGAACCCGGCCCATCCATTGGAGAAACTATGGCACACACCGGACGTCCAGAGGGCCTTACATATATACATTGACAGAACTTGCCAGTTCCATAAGATGGAGGCTCTTTTGGTGGCCTTCCTGCCGCAGTTGTTGGACCTGAAGGTTTCCTCCACGATTATTGGCCGTTGGATACGCGGTATGATCATTAAGGCATACGAGCTCTCTACAATGACAAGGCCTGTGGGGGTCACGTCCCACTATGCATAGTGCAGCAGCTTCCGCGGCCTGGGTGACCCAGGCATCCTTAGAGGAGGTGTGTCAGGCAGCTACCTGGGCATCGTCTTCTCAGTTTATCCACCACTACAAAATCGACTCGTATGCGTCGGCGGATGCGGCTTTCAGCCATAGGGTTTTGCAGAGGGTTCACGAGGAGTCCCACTAAAATGGACTTGGACTATTCTATTCCCACCCGTGGGACGTTGGGCTTTGGTATGTCCCATCCTGAATGCTTGCTCCACCCATGATGAAGAAGGGGCATTTATCTTACCTGATATGCCTCTTTCTCATAGGGTGGAGCCAGCATTCAGCCCCATCCGTGAGAGGTCCGTTTCTGGATGCTCCTCGTTTGTTTGGACTTGGAAGTGCTCCTTTGTCCGGACTGTCTCGGTTTGCAGTCTAGACATCGTTAACTGTTCCCAGGAAGGGGAGCCTATGTATTATTGACTGTATCCAGAGAGTAGCCACGTCGAGTCTGCTTCTTCGGATTTGTCAAAGCTGGGTCCTAGGTCCTGTCAAAAATATCAAGACTCAGTCCTCATTCTGAGTGGACGAGGACAGCCCATCCTGAATGCTGGCTCTACCCTATGAGAAGAGGCATATCGGTAAGACTAATGCTCCTTTTCTTCTCTGGCTACTGGGTCTTTTGGGTTACTTAAGAGGTTTTTGAGGGCTTTAGTTGGTTTTTGTGCTATGGTAATGCCATGGATCTTGGTTGTTTTTGAGATGTTTTGATGTATGGTAGTAGTATTCTTTTCATGGTGTTGGTTGTGCTGTAGTAGTTGAGTGGTCAGGAACATTTTGATAAAGTTGCATTCATATTCCATTTTGATGGAATATATTGTGTGGCAGGGTTCTTTTTCTGGTGTTTTGCATTGCTGCAGTGCATTTGTACTCCTGAATAATGTTCTTAGACAGTTCCTCTTGTGGGAGGTTGGGTTGTTAATTTGATAATGGAGCACATGGTTAGTATGAGTTGTTTTCAGATAGACTTGTATTTGCCTTTGTTTCCTCTGCTGATAGATCCATCTGGTTTGCTAGTCAGCTTTAACTTCTTGGGAATTACTGCTAAAATGGAGGGAAAAGATTGCCAATTCCCAGAAGGATAGACACACTGTTCTTGTCTTTTTGCGCCACCTTTGTGCATTTCTATGCACAAATGAAGGCTTTCAGTAGCAGGTTGTCATATGCTTGTCAATTAATATATATAAACATTATAGAATGCCCTATGAGAGCATGCTCCAAAATATAAAACACTTTCACTTAAAAAAATAACACAACTTTATGTGAACTTTCACTACCATACAAGAAAGCAAATGGAAAGACTTATCCCTAGACAACAGCACAAATCTCCACGCAATTCTCTAGAAACAGCTGGTTGTGGTATTTTTCTGCACCAGTTGGCAGCAGTGTGTGCTCTTCTGCATTGTGGTTGGATGCACACTTGCACACAAAGAGAAGATGATCATGTACCACATTCCTCTGAGAAGTTAAATGGTTAACCGCAATTATAGGTGGAATTCTCCATGTATTTTTACTTCATGAGGTCAGTGGAATTCTAGCAGGTGGTTCATTGCAGGTTCTTCACATTCCTCTCTCAGAGCCTTCCGCTCCACCTTCCCATATTTGCCAGCACTCCATAGCCCAACAGTGCTTGCTCCCTCATTCCCTCTCTGTATTTATCACTAGTCAGCTATTTCACAAAAAGGCTTCAGCAGCAGATTTGTTTAGTGAAATTCACAAAAGTGGCGACACAAGTTGTGTAGTTCAGAAAACTGTAAATGGTGAGCAGGTCTTAAACATAATAAAGGACTGAGTTCACCTGTGCTGTACTGTGCTAAGTTGGATTGTGATCTTGCACAAGCAGCCAAAAAAATGAAGTGCAAATGGGACATAAAATGGTAAATGTTAATCTTGTTATGTTGTAAAGAACTTTAAGGGTGCCTTAATTAGATGATTATTTACATATTTAAAAGTTGTTTTTCACTTGTACAGTAGGCAAAATTAAGAAGTTCATTGAATCTGTTCAGTTAAACCAGGGGTGAAATTCAGCAAGTTCTGACAGGTTCTGGAGAACCAGTAGCAGAAATTTTGAGTAGTTTGGAGAAGCGGCAAATACCACCTCTGGCTGGCCCCAGAGTGGGGTGAGAATGGGGATTTTGCAGTATCCTTCCTCTGCCACGCCCACAGAACCAGTAGGGAAAAATTTTGAATTTCACCCCTGAGTTAAAACTAATCTTCATTGCCAAATTTACATGGATAATTGTGAAAGATTTTATTAGATTCTTATGAAAGAATTACAGGACACCAGTCTTACAATGTTATGAATATATGTTTACATTTTAAAATTTCCCTGTATGTTGTTATTAGCTACCCTGAAGACCATTTTAGTGGAAAGATGGGATATAAATGTAACCAATGTGTTCTTTTTACCAGGTTGCCAATTTGGCCTGTTCTATCTCAAATAATGAAGAAGGTGTGAAATTGGTTCATATGTCAGCAAGTCAGCTTGAAGCACTATGTCCTCAGGTAAATTGCAAGCTTGATACATCATTTTCATGTTCCAATTTTATATTAGAGCTGTGGAACATAAGTACCTTTAGAAAAATCTAATTTATTGTCTGAAAGAAGGATTTTGTGGGTAGGTGGATTTTTAGATAGAACACAGAAGCTCACCCAAGTAGCTATAAAAAAACATACATTTATCAGCTGTATTCAAGAAGCTGGATATTTCTCGAGGTAATTTATTAAAAAGTATAAAACATTTAATTTAATAGCATGCCAGATCCAGCATGAATGATATAGTTTTGAATTCTGCAACATAGGGGAAAGCTACCTATAGCTGTTCTCAGGCTAATTGTATGCAACCCACTATTTCAGGACCCCACTATTGGACATGACATCACTCATAAAAGCTCTCTATGCTTTTCTTGAAGCTTACTACTAAAGAAAGAGAAAAGGATATTGTTAAAGTAAGAAATGTGTCATGGAAAACAACTGTATACAAGTCCTTGGTTTTGGCCCTGCCCAAAACTTGCTTTATTCCTAAGAGTTAATCCCTATGGAAATGAAGCCCCTGGCAGAAAACACTGTCTTACTTGAAGGAATGAGTCTTGGGCAGTACTATAATGTATACTACTTGAGATGGCCTTTGAAGGGCATTCAGAAATTTCAGCTAGTTAGGGTATTGTAGTTCCTTAATTAATGGGATTTATAGTAGGAAGTATACAGTCATGAAAAGCCAATTTCATCCCCTGCCAAGCACAAATCATTTACACTGATAGTTATAGCTTCTATCACTTGACTGTATTCTATTCAAGGACCAAATCCTAATACCTGTGGGTAAAAATCTTCACCAGTCTACCCACTACAGCACAACCAATCGAAGCTGTGAAAAAGATAATGGTACTATACATCAAAAACCTCTCAAAAACAACCAATAGATTACTACAACCACAGTACACAAATTATGGTGGAATCACTGCCCTCCAGGGAAAATAAAGAGACATAATAGTTTAGAGTCGCTTTCGGGGGAGAAAATTTGTGAGGACGTACTCTTTAGGTCTACATCTGCCTCTCCCAAGGGGAAGGCAGTCAGTCTGGTGAGATTCTTGTAATATAAGGGATCAACAATAAAATATCTACTTGGGCTTATTTGTGAGTGGTTCTGGCTGGTTGCGCCTGACATAAGCCAACTAAAGCCCTCCAAAACATCTTGAGGAAACCAAAATTTATTAACATAGGGAGGAGAGTTCAGGTTCTTTTGCGTTTGATTTGTTACCTGCCCTGTTGAAAAGGTAGGCTATAGATTTAAAATTTTTAAAAAGTGTAAGGTAGTATAAGACAGGTGTTAGCAATTGGGAAATGATCAAATCCAAATCTACCTCTAGTTAGCTTAACTGAATCACTTGGCTTTCTCAGCACTCCATCCATAGGACAGGGCTGTCAAACTCATGTCACGTGGGCCAGATGTGTCACGTGCGGTCCATTCTCACACCCAGTTTAGTGAAGGGGAAAAAGTCCCAATACATCACATGACGACAACGTGACAACACGAGTTTGACACCTCTGCCATAGGAGAACGGCTTTTGCTGCTTGACTTCATAGAAAAATAGGCATGGTGTGAAAATTGATAAATTGTGGACATTTTGCTTTGCAGGTAATTAATGCAGCATTGGCTTTGGCTGCCAAGCCCCAAAGTAAACTGGCTCAAGAAAACATGGAGTTGTTTAAAGAACAGTGGGAAAAGCAAGTACGTGTGTTAACAGATGCTGTGGATGACATCACTTCCATTGATGATTTTCTGGCAGTATCAGGTAACAATTATGCATTAGTTTAAATTTATTTATTTTTTTGAAGTTGATCAGATTTTATGAATGTTGAAGATTGCCTCAAGGAATCCTGTAAATATTCCTATTAATATAGTACTTGTGAAGGGAGTCCCAAAAATGAAAATAGTGCACAATGTGAGACTGCTAATGAGCATACACTGTTTGTATTACATTGTGCCTGCACTTAAATATTTGAGGCAATGCCCAGTTGGATTTTTGGGCAGAATTTAAGCTAGTAATATTTGGACTTTAAACCGATAAAAGTTTTTGTCTTTATCCTTCTTTTTTATGAGCAAATTCATTCACCTTATTTTTGGAATCACTCTTGTGGTACAATATGGGAGAAATTTATTTTGTGTGACTCTTAAACTGTGGAATGCATTCCTTCAGGAATTATGGATAGTCTCCAGGGTTAAGGCATAGCATGTTTCAAGGTACAATGTTTTTAGTTAATTACTTTCTAATTGTTTTTATTGTGTATCCTGGAAATTCCGTTGATTTATCTACTTGGAAAAGATATTTTTAACAGGTTAATGTTTTGTGCGAAAGAGCCTATTGTTTCAGATAAATGAAGCGCATAAAAGAGAATGTTAGAAGTTTCTTGAATATAAATAATACCTATGGGTACCTCCGCCTTGATCC
Organism: Imantodes cenchoa; assembly: GCA_027560375.1. NCBI lineage: Eukaryota > Metazoa > Chordata > Lepidosauria > Squamata > Dipsadidae > Imantodes > Imantodes cenchoa. The sequence goes on from JANHGD010001632.1 coordinate 171,080, forward strand.
CACTGAAACAAAGCCACTTACAATGGACCATTAAAAAAGGAAAGTGTTTCAAATGAGGCAAAATGAAGTAAAGTTAACACTTTCTTTAGAGGTTTTTTTTCATCTGTGACCATGGGGATGCTGCAAGTCATAAGTGTGAAAAATGATCATGTCACTTTTTTCAGAGCCGTTGTAAATTCGGACGATCACTAAATGAACTGTTGTCAGTCAAGGACATCCTGCATTGAATCAGCTTCATATTTGCTGATCATAATGCCATTTTTGCAGGCAGCAACACAAGCCATTGACATCTGACACGACATTACAAGCCCTGTTCATCCCTACAGTGTCAGCATCCATGTAACAAACATTTTGATGATGGGTCACAGTTTGCTGTTGGTCCCAGTAAAGCCTTCATAGAGTAAGTGAACCACTAGAAATATCGTGAATCACCCGGGGGAAGAACAGAAAATGGCACTTTCAGCCACGCCTCTCTTTAGATTGTTACGGCACTGTAGTATTACCTGTGGAGGATATGAAACATTTCTCTGAAAACCAGGATGCAAACCATCTTAGCACTACTCCTGCCAGACTTGCTATATGGATTTGGGCCACGGACGCTAATAAAATCAAAACTAAACAAGGTTGCTTTTTTCTTTCTTTTTTTTACTGTATCTATGATATATACTGGGAATGTTTTTAAACAGCCATCCCAAGAATGATATCATCAGAAAGTGGCCTGCATAACTCCCAACATCAGCACCAAAGATAATATGGGCAAAGCAAGTTAAAGTTAATCTGAAAAGCATAAGTTTCAACCTAAATAACACAGCCTCAATTGGAAGTATGGAGAAAACCAATACACAACATCTCATCGGCTATCCAGCAAGACCCACAATGTATTGGCTCCAAGGACACTCTCTTATATGAATAAAGAGCAGCAACTGATAAGAGACATTTGAAGATTTTTTCTGTAGTTCAAATTCAACACGCACATGCCCGTTTCCTGATCTGACTGGGGCCTCATGTGTAATATGCATTGCAATAATAAGAATAAGCTTACAGTCTGTATTTGATATGTTACTTATCTGTCCTTATCCCTTTGCAAGCAACAACAGCACTTTGTGCATTAGAATTGCAGAGATTTGAATCGTTTGAATCATTCGACCAGCAGCTGCAGCATTTTATTTTCCTTCGTATAATTCCTTGTATAATTAAGTAAAAAAAAATTAAAGTTTCTTTTCAGCAGACTTATGAAAGGAAAGAGTTGCTCTAATTAATTGTCCTTTCATATTATGGACTGTAATTTGTATTTCTCACTCAGTGTCCTTCATAGGTTTTGGTTCACATCTGTTACGTGAGCTTTGTTTTTACAGAACCGTATCGCTAAAAGCAGGTTCTGCAGCTTCTGTAGTG
>JANHGD010001634.1:67315-77776 GCA_027560375.1 Imantodes cenchoa
AAACTTTTCTCCCAAGTTTCTGCAAAACTCCCCACTTACTTAAAACAAGCGCGCGCGAAGGGGGGGGGCATTTCTTCGCCGTTCCAAGAAACCCGGACCGAGGCAAAGGGGAGGGGGGGAGAGAGAGAGAGAAAACGGGGAAGAAGTCCCAGCCAAGTCTGGAGAAAGTGAGACTTACTTTTAGGGTGCCTTCCCGGGTTGGACTCAGGGACCCCCCAAGAAGCCCAGAAGGGCTAAAAAGAGAGATGGAGCCGCGCAAACCTTCCCCATCTCTCCTCCGGCTGCTGTTGCTTCGCTCTTCGCGTCCCTCCTCCTCCTCCTCCTCCCCCTTCAGAATTTAAATAACCCTAATATTTCCCTGCTGAACCCCGGCTGCAGAACCCCCAACCCACAGCAGACTCACCCCGGGAGCCTCAGCATCCCTTCAGCGCCCGCTTCCCGCCTTTTACAGGGTTCTCCGAATTTTCTGTAATTTTTTCCCCATATTTCGGGCTGGACGCGGCGGGCCTGGAAATTGTTTGCTTTCCCCTCTTTCCAGCAGCCATTGTAGTGTATGCGCTGCGGTGCAGCTCAGCCTGCCGCACACGCCGCGCCCACACCGCCAGCCGCCCACACGCGCCGCGGGTTGGACACCTCCCCCTGTCACTCAGACTTCTAGCCACGCCCAGTCGGTGGCGCCTTTGGCGCTCACAGCTTGCCCCGTTGGTGGGAGGAAACGCCGCTCGGGACAGGCCGGGGAGGAACCGAGCAAAGATTGGCCAGTCTGCGACGGCTTGCCGCTGCCTTTCAAAGATCTTCGGCCGCTTCCATTGGGTTAGGAGCTGTCATTTTCCACCGGGCTGCGGGGCCAGAAATGGGGTAGGCTGCGCCAGTTATAAGGTCGTTGCCCAAGCCGCTGACGTCTTTCGAATTCTAGACGAGCCTTCGGGCCGCGGGTTGAGTTCCCTCGTGGTGACTGAGGTGAGTATCCGCTGCGGAGCGGCGTCGTGAGAGCGCGGTATCTCGCCTGTGCTGCGTGAGGCGCCTTCGCCCGCTTAGAAAGTCCTCATTAAAGCTGCCTTCCTCTGGGGACGTCGCGGCGTCCGAGACACACGCTGCCCCCGGCTCTGAAGAGACTGAAGAATGCGTGGAAAGGAGCTTTGAGGGAAAGGTGGCCGAAGCGGGCCTCGCCCTCTTCCTCCGGTCCGTTTCAGGTGCTGAGGGCTTTTTCTCTTGTCGCTGTGATCCCGACTCCCTCAGATTCGCTTTTCTTTTCGTGGGTAGTCCACAAACGGGCCGGAGTGACTAGGGGGTCATTATCTCCACACATCAAGATGCTCCAGGTTCCTGTCGGCTAAATTACATGGGAAGGCCCTGGGAGCAGTTCAGTCGACGGGGACTCAATCTTCTTTCTAAAATTTCCCCTGATTTGGGGGTTCGGAATTAGCCTTTTTGCACCCGCTCTTTTTCCTTCGTCGGTTTCTGTGGAGAATGGCGGTGTGCTCCATTGAATTGTACGGAAAGTTGGGTTCGAAGCTCAAAGACAGCTGTTTCCTTTGTGTTTATAGACTTCCCGAAAGCTTTTCATTGGAAAGTATGCTACGGAAGGAACGTATTCATTTACTACGTTTATGTTCCGCCCATTTCACTATCCAAGCAACTCTGGGAGACTTGCAGTATAATAAAAGCAAAGATGTAAAAGATATTAGAAACTATTAATAATTAACAGTTAATTATTAACTATTAATAATGAATAAAACTAGGAACCAGTTTCTTCCATAAACTGTTATTATAGAAGAATACATAGGAATGTATACAAGGATGGGAAGGTTTTTTAATATATCTTTGTTAGACAGTTTGAGCTTGTCAGGTAGAGATGAGTACCATTGACTTGTACCTCAACTAATCTTGAAAACATTAAACAAGGTTGAATCTATAAGTATATACCTAGAGGAGTGGCTAATAGAAAATCCCAGGGCTGTAAATCCTAGAATAAGATCACTTCCATGTCTAGAAAATAACAAGGAAGTGTTATTCACTCAATAAGGTTAAAATAGACTCAAGGAATCTTTAATATATTCTTAAGAGTATTTGCCTTTGTCAAGTGTAACCAGAAAGGTTACTGCTGAAACATATATAGGCCTGGAAAAAAGTGTTTTGGGGAATTTATTTTCAGTGTTGGGACCACTTTGTTAGTTTGCCCAATTCTTCACTTTTGCAACAGTTTTTGGGAAAACTTTGCACCTGGATATAATTAGATAAGAGTATACTGCATTCAAGGGGGTGGGACTTCATCCTCTTGTAACTATGTAGAAACTCTATAAACTGATGCCCTGTGTAATTCTTCCCTTGACTCTGCTAGTCTCCTGCATATATCATGTATAGGAATGTGTACTGATGTATAGGAATCTGATAGTAGATTTTCAGATTAACAAAATTTATTGACAATTATAATCTTTTGTGTATTTCAGAATTTTGGCTATGCTAACATGGCTCTCCTGCAACATGAATGTAACAAAGTTTTAAAAAGTATATTCTTAATTTAGATACTAAAGCTTGGAAAATTTCTTACTGCTTTATATTTCAAAGGTCAAATTATAATTTGCTGCATTTTAGTTAAGCCAGTATTATATACAGAAGAAGAAAAGCCAGCCATAATTGATTTTGGTCTGGAAATCATCCTCATTGTGCTTTCCCTTAATTCACTGAAAAGCCATTCTGTAAGAGTGTGTAGATATAGTGACAGGAAACATCAGTTAAGAAAGGTTTGCTCTTTCTAAAATTTATTCTCAGGGATTATAATAAGAAATCCAGATTTTTTTTCTATAATATCTATTGCAATTGATATTTTTATTTCATAGCTTTTAAGACTGTTAGCCCAAGACCCCAATTAATGCTGTGTAGAAAAAATAGGCCTTGTATTGCTCCTCCCACGCCAAGGTTATACTAATATATTGAGATGACTTACCTGAACCTCCTATAGACATGTTTGACCTAGCTCCAACCTCTTGCCTCTAAATTCATATGCCATAGCCATACTCTCTGGAAAATGGTAAATTCCTAACTTTGGGATGGACAAAAATATATTTCTTCTTTATATTTCTTTCAGGAATATGGCAGTGCAGGTTTTCTGGAATCAGTTTTGTCTCCGAAATACGCTTCACTTCAGCCAGCTTTGGCAGTTTCAAAGTTATATCATATTTGCTTTACAGATTATTTGTTTTTTAAAAGAATGTCACCTATTGCCACATTCTTTTCCAATTTTGAAGTAAAAATTATTTTTCAGAACTTTGTGTTTTTTTCAAAGTAATTTTAAACCTCATAAAACCAGAATTAAAAAATAATATTGAACATATTAATACATAATATACTTAATGAACATGATGCTGATTTTCACTATACTTATTTGCAAGCAAAAAAATTTCTTATTCAAAATTTTCTACAAAACATGTACCTTTTATTAAAATATCATTTACAAGCCCCTAGGAAAAAGTGTTAAATTTTTGTCAAGACAAAAGCTGTCCTGACGTGTTGAAATTGTCTTTTTTTTAGCTGCTGTCCTTAAAAGAAAAAAAACATACACAGAAAAACAATACAATACTGACTTTATGTCCCAAAAACGCCGATTGCAGGATCATGACATTAATCCATGTTTAGCGGTAAGTTGAGTTCTTATAAATGAACATGAGTTTTTAATTTATTTTTCTGAAGTGTAGCTTTACATAAGAATGTGCAAAATACTGCAAACATAGCAGTTGACTGTGGATAGTTTGTGCCCAGAGATATGTATTCTAGGTGTCTTAGTTTATATGTAGAATAAAACAGGGCTGCGTTCTTTTAGAAAGATTGGTCCAGGTAAGCGTGATTCAGAGAAGGGCTGAGTTAAAAAAAAAAAAAAGGCTGAAGGGATTTTCTTGCCAACAACATGTGAAGACCTAATCAGTGGCAGTTGAAGAGATGCCGGAATGAAAAGGATATGCTGTGCTGGGGCATGAAGGGTGGCAGGAGAAGGAAGGTAAAAAATTGGGAAGATTGAGATGGTAGGCAGGTGGGATATAAGCCACACTAGATTATCATACATTGGGATAGCAGACAGACCAGAACATTGATGGCTGATATTGAGGGGATCCTGTAACTGCTAATATGTTCTGGGTTTATTTCTGTTGAATTGCAAATTCATAATGGTTTGGAAAAACTTGTGAACTTCAGTAGCTTGAAACAAAACATTTCTTGTTGTTGAGCTTGCCTTCTGGAACAGCATTTTCCCAGAGATACTTAGTGCACACACTCTTCGTGTTCCAGATTTGGCTCTGTTTTGATGCCTGCACTTAAGAGTGCACATACCTTTCTACCTAGCTAATATCTGAATTCTATAATGTATGTGTGTCTTGTAATACAATAAAACAACTATAAAAGGAGTGGACAGCAATAATCAATTTAATTAAATAAATTAAAATTTAATAATGTTTTCTTTTTAAAAAATATGTGCTGATGTAAGGCTTCTTTGAATTTCCATTTGCTACTAAACTAGTTTTGAAGTCAGAAGATTTGTTTTGAAATGTTTACGAAACATTTACCGTGCTTCCCCAAAAATAAGACAGGGGCTTATATTTTTTTGAACCCCCAAATATGGTCTTGGCCTTATTATCGAGGGAGCTTATTATTTCCACAGTGCAGGAGGCGGGCCGGGCCATGGCCAGTGCTTCCTGCCCGCCTCTGAGCTTGGCCTGCAGAGGGCCGTCTGGGGCCTCCATAGGTGGCAGCAGCAAGGGCAGCAGCCAGCCACATTTGACAGCCAAACGTCTAACCAGGCGCAGCAACTGAAGCAGCCGGCGACCAAACCTCTCGGGTGGGATGGGGGGTGGGAGAGAGTGCATGTAAGACACAGCATCAGGACAAGAAACCCTTTGGCTGCAATGTGCATGGAATAAATCTTTCTTCCCTTTCACTCCAAGAGGCTGATGAGTCTCACGAAGACTCATTTCTGGTGGAGTTTGGAAGAGAGAAAGATTTCTTGCGTTCAGCGTGTAGCCAAAAGGTTCTTTTCTCCTGGTGCTGTGTCTTACATGCACTCTTTCTCCCCTGTTGCCAAGAGGGGGGGAGGAAAGGAAAGAGGAAAGGCAGGTGCTTTGCCTCAGGCAGCCCGCAAGAGTTTCTTCCCCCTCCCGCTTCGCTCGAGAGCTGGAGGCGAGGGAGGTTCAGTAGACACAACGCCGAGGAACACGACGGAGCTACATGTGTCAGCATACGTGTTTCACAGTGGGGTGAAATTTGGCGGTGGCAGGTGGGATGGGCCGCGAGAAGCGCGTCCTGCATGGGATTTGTAGCTCCGTCACGTTTCTCAGTGTTATGTCCAGGAAAGGAAGCCCATTGTAAAAGAAAACTTCTCAAAAGTTCACTCAAACTTATCAAACTCGCAAGAAGTTTTTTTAAAAATGCGCTTCTCTGGACACAATGCCAAGGAACGCGACAGGTGTTAAACTCCAGTAAGATGTGCGTCTCGCAGTGGGGCACAGTTTGGGGGGGTTCAGGTGGGGGATGGGGTGGGCCACGAGATGTGCACCTTGCACAGTATAGATCTCTGCTCATGCCAAGTCCCCCCAGCCTCACCGCCACCAGGCAGTGTGAGTGAAAGGCCTTCTGTTGCAAGCGGAAGGCAAAACCGAGCCAACGATCCCCGCCAGCGGCAGAGAAGTAGCTGGAAATGCGGCATCTGAGGGTGCCAAGCTTGGGCAGCAGAATAGGCTCCATGAATGCCTGGCCGACTGAGGAAAAGTAAGCGAAGCAGGAAGTTAAGGGGGTGGTGGTGGGAGTCTGGTCAGTATCACACTAGAAAGTTTCAGATCTCCTTCCCGTTCTTCCCTCCACTGTTGCCGGAGGCAGCCAAGGCGGTGGAATCTGCAATCCTTGTTGCTGAAAGCAGCAGCAGTGGCATCTTCCCTGCCTCGAGTCAGCTGCTCAAGTGCACAGCCACAACCACCTTTGATCAGAGTTCCCAGGAAGGCAGCCAAGCAAATTCCTGTGTGACATTTTCCTGCATGGAAATTCGTCTGCCGTTTGATTCCCGGGCAACTTTCCCAACTGAGCATCTGAGTCCTTCCCCTGCCACCACGCCGGCAATACGAATGGGAGGCATGGAGGTGATCTTCTTGCTGGGGATGGGACCGGTAGCTTTATCAGCTCCGGCTTCTGTGGCAGCGGGCACAGCGGTGGCATTTCCAAAAGCAGCCTGGGAAAATCTAAAAACCTGGGCAACGTGTCACTTGTGCTCTCTCTCTTTCCTGGCCAAAAGAGCGCCCTCCGCAAAAAGAGTGGCTCCAGGCAGGGAGATAGAGCACAAGCGAAAAGCAGGCACGCACAGCAGATTTACCAACTCCTGCTGTACCGTTGCACACCCCCCCCCAGAACTGGCTCACCTCATCTGGGCTCTGCCTCCGGTGCGTTTTGAAACGTGCTCCTATCTGCGTGAAGGAGATGGCCAGGCAGGGATCAAGGACCTGAAGTGGGGGACAGCCTTGTCCCCCATCTGCCAGTGCAATGCGGAAGGTCTCTTCCAGCTACCTGCCCTGGGATCTGCCTCCCTGCACCTCTTGCTCGGTGGGTGACTCTTGGTGGGCTCTGTAGCAGGCTCTCCTGCCGCCTCAGCTCTTTCTCGCCACACCACGCCGCTGGGCATGAGTTCAACCGCTGGGTGAGTTGCTGCTGCTGCTGCTGCCGCCTTCTCTCCGAGAAAAGGATGGGAGTCTTGGAATAAATGGGCAAGAGCGGGTGTTGAGCAACATGCCTTGCTAAGGGCGTGTGGGGTACATGGGGCATGTTCCCCCCTTCCCCGGAAAGTTGTTGGGGCTTATTTCAACACATATCCTGAAAAGCCTTGTTGGGCTTATTATCAGGACATGTCTTATTTTCAGGGAAACCCAGTATGAATTCAAAAATTTCTACCTTTTGAAAAAACGTTTAATATAAGAACATCCTGTTGAATACAGATATAATTCAAAATCTATGTTTGAATGCTTATTTATTCACTTGTTATAATATTGTATTTTATTATAGATAAAGTCTTTTGGTTTAAGTCTTATATTCATTGTTTTTTCTGTCACATATAGATGTATATAGCAGTTTTACTATTGGATATTTTACCTGGATTTATGACTAATAAACTGATTTGATATAATATAATTCAAGATCCATCATTCTCCTTTGATTTAGTTTTTCAAAATAAGTTAGCACAAATATTAACCCTTTGCAAAACAAGTAAAATATACATAATTATCCATATATATGGATTATTGTTTATATCCTATAAACAACTTATTTCTTGATAATAGAATATTGATTACATCTAACAACTTTAAATTCTAATAATCATACTAATTATAAATCTATATCTTTTTAAAGAATAGTTTTATTAAATTTTTTGAAGTTATCATGAACTAAATGTTTTTATTGGCTATTGTAATCTATATTTTAACAACTTAAGATCTTTTAAAAATACTTATACTAAACTTGACCTACCGTAAGTCTGGTATATATGCAAATAAAACATGGGCTCTTCAGTGCTATTATGGTTCTGTTTTTTAGCAACAAGAATTCTGTGTTTCTTTCTTTCTCTTCTACTGGTATAAGCTCTATGAATGAAGCTCTGCTGATGTCTTGCTTTGGTTCTGCAAAGAAGTACCACTTTCCGAGTTCAGCTTGCCTTATTTTTTTTTAATCTCTCAACTCCTTTCTATGAATTGAAAAGTAATTAAGTTGAAGATGTAGCTTCTTTCTAAATTTTAATTGTGATTTCTTATAGGTGATATTGTATGATGTTACAAAACCTTTGAGCAAGCTGTTAAAACTAATCAGATAAGGAAATTATTTCTTGCATATTTCTTGGGATTCTAGTATATCTTTTAGATTATCAGTTCTATTTTAGTTTTAAAAAAGCCAAAGAGCTTGCATCTGTATAAAATTTAGTTGCAGTTCTTGGTAACAATATGTTTTTGTTGGGAGAATTTTAAGATACCTATTATCTTAATATTTACAAAACTATAGATTTAACTTTTAGACTGAACTTAGTTTTAATATATTAGATTAATACTTTGAAGAAACATAGTAACACTACTTTTAAGTAGGATTTTATTCTAACATAATCATTTGTAAGATCAGACATTGTTTAGTTGCCTTTCAAGACATGAAGAAGGCACTCTTCTAAACTGTGGAAATCAACTATTAGGTTTTTATATTTTATTTCCTTTCATATTCAAGGAAAGCGATGCTTCTAGAAAATGTCTGGAAGTGAATCAATCCGATAAGGATATGTGTGCAATCTATTTTTTAAAGTACAAAAGTTGCCGAAAATTTTGGGTAAGTAGATTTGAAAGGCTTTTAAATAAACTTTTTCAGGGAAGCAAATAGAAATAAAGCTTTAACCTGTCTCATATCTATTTCTGTTTCTATCAGTTTTTTCAAAAAGCTGGCAATATTAAAGGGTCAGATTATTTATTGCATCATTTATATGAATGCACATCACAATGTCTCTGAATACTTTATAGTCACAGAATCTAAGAAAATGTCAGTTACTTCAGATTAAAATTTAAATAGTAAAAATTAAGATAAATTAAGATACACATTCATTATACACAACAAATTAAAGTAACCAAGTAAACAATTTCCAAGTGTCCAAGAGAAAATGAATGGTTTTCATTGTCATACTAAATGCTAACATTGTTTGGTTCTTTGAACCTCGGGGCAGACTAGTCTATAGACAGTGTACTTTCAATAAGGCTGATCTTCATGCTCACTTCTCATTGGCACTGGGATCCGAAGTATCTCATTCTGAGTTGAATGCATCAGAATGGGAAAAGGTAGTTCAGAAGATAAAGAACTATAGAGCTTTATAATTGAAACGATCAGTTTAAACAAATTGGCAACCAATGCACTACCTGCAATATATCTGAGATGCTGTTGACCTGGCTTTCAAACATCCGTAAGTGGATTACTATATTCTGTACCAATGGATATTTCCAGGAAGCTTTTAAAAGAAATCTTATAGAATGTGCTGCAACAGATCAATCTTAATTTGGGAAGTGTGTGTGTAATTATTGCTTGTGCTGACTGATCCAAAAAGGGCTACAGTTGCCCCATTAGTTGAAACAGGGGCTCTCCTAACCCCACCCTGGGCAGAGGCTCTCCTAATTCCACCCTTTATTTAAACACAAGAGAATCTTGGAAGTTGCAGTTGCTTTATCATGTAAAAGAAGAGTTGACGCAGAGGAATGGTTTTTGAATGAACAGTATTTAATATTTTATATTTTATTCATATTTAACTTTAGATTACTTTATCCATCCAGCCTCCAGACACAGTTAATGATACCTACCACTTTTCAGCTTTGCCTATGGTGGAAATAAGTAATTGGATATTTATCTTAATACCTCAACCTAATTAATGAATCACCTGCCCAGTGATTTCCTATAGAAGTTAAATTACATGGGGAACAATGCACAGCCTATGGTATCCTATTAAAAAAGTGACTAGGGGTTTGCTTATCACTACCAGTTGGAACACTGAGACAGTGCCTCCTAGGAAATTATTTCAGGTGATAGTATGAAACACCTTTTAGAGGATGGACCAGAACAAACACATTATTTATATCTAGGTCTTAAAAGATAAATAATGATGGGTGGGTGTATCCCAGTGCTTGAAAATATTCATACCTACTAAAAAAGAGCAAAGGAGGTGAGAGAATCTCATTAATTTTAGTTCTGGTGAATTGATGCTTGGAGACTATTATTGAATATGTCCATCACATGCTCTCAGAAGTCCAAATAGGCCACTTGCCCAGAGAGGTTGTCTTTCCTTCACTTAATATTATGGGTGAATGCATTTATTTATTCCCATGTGAAAAGAACTAGCTGAGCATACTCTGATGTTATACTACTCTGTTCAACTAAAACCTACTAAATTATTTCTCTCTTTATTTTGAAAATATGACACTTCTGGTAGATTATTGACATTGAGCCTCTAGGCCTAACCACATTGTGGCTTCATTCTAGTATTGTCTATGTATATAAATCAGTGTCTATGCATACATGTAAAGAGAAAGTCAAAGCATGATGTTCTCTGTATAGTTTTGTCATGTGCAAACTCTCCTGACTCACATTTTTATGACTGGCCAAGTTCCATCTCCAAACTATTGAGTGATGACTGTGTATCTTAAACAGAGTGATTTATATTCTACTGATGTTGAACAGTATTTCAAAAATAGGTACTCTAAATCAGGGGTCCCCAGCCTTTTGGACCTCAGGGACCACCAAGGTCGTAATTTTAAATCCTGCAGACCACCAAATTCTTAATTTTAAATCCCACAGACCCTAATCCATAATTTTAAGTTCCGCAGATCACTAATATGAATTTTTTAAAAGATAAATATATTTGTAAAATAATGATCAGAGAACTTCCATTTTATTAATATGAAATGCACCTATTTAACATAA
>JANHGD010001634.1:77876-88628 GCA_027560375.1 Imantodes cenchoa
TTGCCTTGCCCCTCCCCTCCCCTCCCCTTTCCTTTCCTTTCCTTTCTTCTTCCTGGACTGGATTAATTGCCCTCGGCCATATCTGTCCCAGGGGCCAAGATTTCTCCACGGACCACCAAAATTTTCTCGCGGACCACCAGTGGTCCACGGGCCACCTGTGCTCTAAATGACAGCAATAACATTTATTTTAATGGAGCAAGTCCTCTCCAACTATAGAAAGTATTTGATTTGCTGAACTAAATATGTAAATTTATTAAATAGTCGTTTGCTAACAGCAAAATGGATTTAATCATAGTGTTATTTGTTTTCATTTCTAGCATGGGATTATGATGCAGAGAAGACAAGATGGAATAAAACCACATATGCCTATAGCAGAAGAAAGAAAGAGTATCCTAGCTTCATTGGGAAGAGCACCATATTGACCATACAGTTTTATTAATATAGGATGTGTAATGATTTTACTATAACTGTACTTTATTTTATTTTAAAAAGTGGTTTCTCAATAGCTGCATTGCCACTACCTTGTACTGTATTTTTTACAAAAAACAAAGAACCCTGAAACTTGAAATGTCTAAAGAATGAAATGCATTCTTACATGGAAGAAAAACTTGCAGAAATAAAAAAGGTTTTGATTTGGCAAATTCATGTGTTTTTATATTTATTGTACCACATAATGTCATATATTATACACCGAGAAAATTCAAATGGATTACAGATTATGTAAAACTAGTTTTCAAATGAAATAGTAGAAAATCTACCATTCTCATAGATTTTCTCTAGAAAAGGCAAAAGTTGGCTCATTTTAGATCAGTGTATCATTAATGATCAGTAAAACTTAATATCCTGTTATCTTAAAAAATATTATTTTAAGGAATGATATTCATCACTTTAATGCTGATCGTTATCAATCTATAGATATTTTCACCTTTAACCTCAAGTCTGTCAATTCAATGGTATTAACTAACATTTTTATTAATACATTCAGTTTGGTATACGTCGAAGTTTCCTAGAAAAAGTGCTATGTAATATTTTAAAAAAGTTTAGGAAGAACTGGACACTTTTCACATGTCCAGCAGACATCAGCTTGTAATTTATATACAAATTTCAGTATAGATGGAATCAAGAATCACTAAATTTATATGAAGCATTATATTTAGTGTCAGGATATCACAGCATGTTGTTTTTATATCTATTGCATGAGACTTTTAAAAATAGGTAACTAAATGTATTAATTTTGGCAATATTTTTGTTACCTCAAAATGTTATTTATGAACCTCTTTAGCCTTTATTTTTATTTTTTAATAAAAATACTTTAATTTTTTAATCATTTGTTTTTATTTTATTTTTTTAATTAAAAAATAAACGTTCAACTGAGTAGTACTTAAATGTATTTTGACATACTTGTAAAGTTCTTGAGAAACTTTTCAACTTGTTGGCTAAACTCCCCTGTTCATCTCTTGCTTATAGGATATTATTTGAACATTATGAAGAAAGTCTTCTGCAAAGAACAGCCAGGTGAGGTGGGAAGTACTTGGCAGCTATTTGTTAAAGGGTATATTGTATAGTAGAGTTAAATCAAATTACACACACTGTCAGAGTTACACAAATAATTAAAATGAATAGATTTATACATATTCTGTATGAAACTTTGTATCTGAACCATATTTAATTATTTGAGATGAAGGCGTATTACAGCAGATTTGTTCTTGTGAATTATTTCAGCTAATGTTTTCATTCCTACTTTTACTCAGTACTGCAATTGTGTTGAAATAACAGTTTTAAGTGTGAGCAGTTCTACATATAAATCTTACAATTTTAAAATTTTTTTGATGCTGATTAGAAAGAGTTCTGCATTATTTACTAGGCAGATAAACTGAAATTATAATGTGAAAAATTGACAGCAACATTTCAGACAATTTTGAAACTTTTTCCATATTTAGTACTATTATTAAATAAACAATTGTATATTACTGTACTTTAATCCTGAACTCAACTAATGTGTCATGTGTTATCACAAAAGTTTGGATTTTACATTTATGCTTTCTGCCCCGTTCAACTGTTGAATCTTCAATTTTTCGAAATGGCATTATATAGAATTGTGTTAGAGGGAATTAAGGATAAAAAGTGATTAGAGGAAGGTGAGAAGTTGTCAACTATTCCTAAAATATCTGCAAATCCAGTATTGATGTGAAGCTGTTGGTTGGTTTGATCTTTTAAAATACTCCGTTGGTGATTTTTCAGAATCTACCAATATTCATAAATAGTTCAATTGTTTTATACAATATCCTTCACTCCCAAGATTGTCTTTGTTCAGGTGTGATGGATGGAATCAGTCTATTTAGTTCTGTGAATATACTGGATATATGAAGTGTTAAGATTACAGATAGGAGAAGATATTTTTCAAAAACCTGAAATTTTTCAAAAAGCTGAGGATGTCATTTACAAAAAGATCAATATTTGTTCTCTATTACTATATTACAAGATGTAGGCTACTGTGAAATGGATTTAAGATACAGAAAAACAAAAACTGACTGAATCTTGGAAAATAATGCATTTGAATCAGTTAAAGAGTTGATAGGCGCCTATTTATTTAGATATAGAAACAAACTAGATGGATTTATTTGAAATGCTGTAATTTCTGCATGAGTAGGGATTTCGATTTTATGAGACAATTATTATATTAATATATTACTAATATAATTATATTATTAATTATATTATTTGCCTGTTCATTTATATTTGTCTTCTAGACAATTAAGGTAATTTCAGACGCTATTAGAAATATGATAGTGTTATACTGATATATGTAAGTCATTGGGGAAAATAGTAAGGCATGCCCACAGCCTTGTTGATGTTTAAATTACTAAATTAAAAAGCATTTATAAAGTTTACTGCAACTCAGGTTGGTTTGATGCCTGTTTAACAACTAGGTAATATTTCTGGACTTAGATCCTAAATAGGACAGTCCTGGTTAATATTGATGGAAGGTCTCTATGGGGGCTGTAGAATCTAGATTGGTAGGAAATAGAATAGACACCCCACCCCACCCCAGTGAGTGGCCACTTCTATATTTTTGCCAATAAAACTGCATGAGTTTTCTGGAATTGAGCTTAACAGAAGAGACTATTTTTTTATTTGAGTTGATGACTATCCTAGGAGGCAACAGTTTGTTGTAGAGAAACACCTGAAAAGGTAACTGCTGTTAATCTATTTAATTGTGTAGTAGTATACATTAAAATATATAAATTATTTCTCAAGCCATTAGTCTTGAAATTACACTTCTACAGTGTACAGTGAGGTAAATTATTCTAAAATTATTGAAAATTATTTGTAGGTGAGGATGTGGGTGAAACTTGATTTTAATGTACATAATCCTGAGTCACTCTGAATTGGGCAGCTATATAAATTTGTTTAATAAAATTAAGTCTCAGTAGCTCCTATTTCCAAGAAAGTTTTGGAAGTAGATTAAAAACAATTTAGAATATACGAAATATATCATTAGACTTATGAATATATATACATTCTTTTCATTCTTCCATCATTTCCTGGTTTCTGAAGCTGGAATAATACTTCCTTTTATTGCCAATCACATGCTTCTCATTAAAGGAGTTTAGATTTTTGTTCTCTAGTAGTAGTAGTAACATGCATTTAGTAAACGAGAGAAACTTAAAAATGTCAATAACTCCACTACCTCCAGTGGGCCAAGTCACATTTACAGTGTCATTTCAGGAAAAAATATTGCAAAATACAGTTTTTCAAAACAAGTAACAGAAATATTGCTGTTAAATAAGTCTTATTTATTAATGTGTTTCCCTGTAGCAAATCAACTAAGTTACCTAGTGAGATTCCACAGCTGAGAATAGACTTGAATCTATATCTCTTTTATTCTAGAGCAGGGCTGTAAAACTCCTGGACCACTGGTCACATCCATGTCGTTTAGCAAATGGGAAAAAGTCCTGATATGTCACATGACGCTGCTATGACGTGAGCTTGACATCCCTGTTCTAGAGTAACATCTTAACCATTATGCCTTTCTGGGCTGAATCTGCAAATATCTGAATTCTTTTGCAACCTAAAGTCATACAGTGAAGTCTATTTTCTGTCTGGATAAAGCCTTTGTCTAGCCCATTATAAATTTCATCCACTGATTTAAGGATTAGAATAAAGAATTTATTTCATTAACCCAGAACCTTAGTAAATATTCATTAAATGTCAAACTGGTTAACACTGTGTTCTCTCTGAGCTTGGTTGTTTGCTTGCAGATGTTTCATTGCCCAATCAAGTAATGTCATCAGTATGAGTAACTGTGGGGTTTGCTGCCTGTTTATGTACAGTAGTTTTCCTGCCAGTGTTGGTGTGGGTGCAGTTTTTTCCTTGATAGTTATTTGATTATGGTATTGTTTTCTGCTTATTTGCCTGGTCTTAATCCCAACTTATTTCAGTGTTGGCTGTTGGAGAAGATGTGTTCTGGGTTTTTTTTGTTTAGCTTTTTTATTGTCTCTTTTGCATAATGTGTGAATATGATTTATTTCTATGTATCAATTGGTGGCTAATCTGTTTTTATGCCAAGTTTTCAAGAATTTCCTAATGTTTTGGATTTACCTTAGTTTAGGATTCTCCTTTTCTGTGAAAAGTATGCTTGCATCTGTCCGCATATTGTAAGATTACAGAGTTTTCATTATGTCTTCTTAGTCCTAGTTCATGCGCTGTGGTAGTCTTCTGCCTGTCTGTCCTACATAGCTTTACATTGTATATTACAATGTTACAATCTTTACATTGTATATTGTAGATGACTCCTATTTTTTGTTCCTGGGCTATTATGTCTCTTGATTTAAGATGTTTTGAAGAGTTTTAATTGGTTTGTGTGCTGCAATGATGCCATATTGTTGTAACAGTGTGTTGATTGTAAGATGTTTTTGATGTGTGGTAGTTTATGTTGCTTGTGCTATGTGGTTTGAGTAGTCAGGCATTTTTGGATAAAGTTGTGTGGGCATCCATTTTTTTTTTTTTGAAAGGTGGTCTATAGGTGGTCTGTTTCATTTTCTGTTGTTATGGATTACTGTAATGGTTTTTGCTATTCTTTTTTAATTAACATATAGGTGAAGCTGCTGGTTATCTGCCAGCATGGATTGAAACATTTTCAAGATGCTTATGATATGTATGATCTCTGCCCAAGGACAACCAAGTGATACTTTTGAAGTCCTTCATGTTTGGAAGCAGGTGTATCTCCCCTGGCTTGGAAAAACATTTCCCCGGCTTAGAAAGTTGCTCTTGGTGGCATCCGGTCCTCTAAAAGAGGAGGACAAGGGGGAGGTGAGTCTGCTTGGAGGAGGACCCTCTTCTTTTAAAGAAGCTTCCTTCCCTCCCCGCGGGAGGCCTGAGGCCGTGCAAGAAGCCCGCACCCCCCGTTTTGGTACTGGCAGATTTTCCTGGAACTAAAAATAGGCCACAGAGGGGGAGCGCCACACCCCCACATCCCATTTTTCTGCTAGCAGGCTTCCTTGAAGCCGCCTGGAACGAAAAATGAGCCACAGAGGGGGAGCACTGCACCCTCCCCATGCCCCATTTTTCTGCTTGCAGGCTTCCCTGAAACGTCCTGGAACTAAAAATGAGCTGCAGAGGGGGAGTGCTGCACCTGTCCATGACCCGTTTTTATGCTAGCAGGCTTCCCTGAAGCCTTCTGGAACTAAAAACGGGCTATGGAAGGGGAGCACTGCACCCCACACACACATGCGCACATGACCCCACCCTCACCCCTGCGTGTGCATCTCTCGGCCAAGACGAAAAAATCAGCTGGCCAGCAGGAAGATGCACTGGGTGTCAGCTCGCGTGCCCGCAGAAATAGGTCTGCGTGCCACCTGTGGTATGCGTGCCATAGGTTCACCATCAACAATATCAAGAAAGAGAGACGTTACCTATCACTATTTCAGTCTTATTGAGAGGAAGGATTCCAGAAAAATAATGGAAGCACCATGCTTGCTATAATTTTGAGGAATGATTTCAACAGTAATAGCTAAAGAATACAATTATTGTAGGCCGAATTTCAGATTTAAATGTAAGCCTTTACTAGTTTCTTGGCATAAATTGATCAAGTGATCGTCATTTTACTACTTACTTATAAGAAATAATAACTTAACCAGCTAAGGCAGAGATGTGAAACTCGTGGGCCACGGGCCCGATGTATCACCCGCTGGCCACACCCACACCCGGTTTAGTAAAGGGGGAAAAAGCTGTGATATGTCACATGACAACGCAAGTTTGACACCTCTGAGCTAAGGTACCTAAAGTTACTGATTAAATGAAAAATATTATATATGCTCTGTATTAGGGCTATGTAGGCTGGAGGCCTAATCTCTGGAAATTACCTAATCCTTTTCCAGATCAGAAGCAGAATTTTTTAAACAAGAGAGATCTATTCTTCTAAAGTTCCAGGCCTATGAATGCAGTCCTAAAATTAACAAGGCTGCTATGTTTAGAGTTGCATAGACTTCTCAAATAACCCAAGATAAAACTTTTATCGTGGGCTAGCTCAAAGCTGTATAAAATAGTTAATAGGCTTCTGGGAATATACTGTAATTCACTGTTATATCTATGGCAATTTAAACATTTGGGTGTGGTGGTGGTGGGTTTTTTTTTTAAACTAGACTCTGCCCTATACTTCATAGATTTGAAGCCAATCAGTTGACCCAACTAACGTCTATTACCTGATCTCTCATACATAATCTGGAATAGAAAAAACAAAACTATGGTAAGATAAAGGTAAAGGTTCCCCCGCACATGAATGCTAGTAGTTTCCGGCTCTAGGGATGGTGCTTATCTCAGTTTCTAAGCCGAGGAGCCAGCGCTGTCCAAAGACTGTCCGTGGTCATGTGGCTGGCATGACTAAACGCCAAAGGCACACGGAGCACTGTTATCTTCCCACCAAAGTGGTCCCTATTTTTCTACTTGCATTTTTACATGCTTTTGAATTGATAGGTTGGCAGAAGCTGGGACAAGTAACGGGAGCTCACTCCGTAACGCAGCGCTAGGGATTAGAAACTATGATATCCACTTCCATTTTTCACTGGGATGAAATAAAATTAAGAGGCATAAGACAAAGCATTTTATATTTCACAAGAACAGGTGCAATAATTTTCATGTGAAGCATTTGCATCAGGATGGATCCTATAATATAATTTTAATAATTATAAACAACATTTTAATGAAAGAAAGCATGTTAAGAAATATTTTGCAAGAGCAGTGAATAAAAACGTTCATAAACTAGTTCCTAACAAAGAGTTTTTACATCGAAATAGTTGGCCCTTGACGTGCAGTGTGTTAGTAAAGAAAATGTTGATTGCAGACTGCTATGTTACACAATTTAAAATTTGCTAATATTAATAATATTGTTTTTAGTAATTGTATTTTAAAATGGATAATTTAATTAGATAAAGGCCTGTAATTCTTACCAGGGCATATCCAAGCGGAGGTCTAAATATTCTTGGTTGTGAAAAATCTGAGCAATAATTGAACTCAAAAATATTGCTGTGCTGCAAGCCTCTTCATTTGGTATCTAAAATGTCAAGTTAAATGACAGTGTTGTCATGGCTGAGTACCTTGAAGCTAAGATTTTTCTACTGCAAGGTGTGGAAAGCCAGAGCACATGACATGTTCCTATTCAATTTCTAGGTGGGCAGCTGTAGTCGGTTTGGGTTAGGATACAGAACATAACTATGAAATAATATCTGGGCATTTTGGGAGAGGTCACAGGAACCTCTTCCTCTTCTTATCTAAAGTAAAAAACCACAATCTCCTGGTCTGAATGGGGTAATTAGACTCAACTAGGTCTTGAGCACTTTCACCTTATATATCATTAGTTTATTAGTTTACTATTTTCCTTGTTTTGCTAACAGTCCACCAAAAAGTAATTTGTTCCCTATAATTAAGTAATTTTATTGAAAAAAAGCATGATTATTAGGATATATTTCAGTAATTGTAAAAACAGTTGTAGTTAAAAATATTCATACCCTGTTCCCAGTATTTAACTTGTTGCTAGTAATCTATTCCATATTGTTTGTTTTAATGTACCCTTGGCAACAACATAATAAAATTGGAAGTTCTATATATTGGCTTCTCAATTTATAATTAGTCAAGGGAACCTGGAGGTTTTATTGATTTTGTCTGATATTTGTAATCATCCATCATCTTTGTCCGACCTTTGAATCTATTCATAACTTTTAAAATTCCAAAATAGTCATAAAGGATGTCAGTTGTTTTTGCAGGAACAATGCTAAAAAGAAAAGAGAAAAACATAAGCCACTTTATACTGTATTGAGTAGCTGTCAGTTTTGCTATGTTAGTGTTTTGCCAATTTTCCACATTGTTTAAGAAGCTAAACAGAATTAGGTGAGACGGACAGTATAGAAATTTAATAAATATTAAATGCAAAAGAAACAACATAAAAATTAGATTTTATAACAAATTAGAATTTATAATTTATAAATTAGATTTTATTGTAGACAGCACATGATCTGTAGAAGCCAATAAAAGCCTCTCTCAGTCATATTAAAATAATAAGAGAACCAATTTAATTCTCCTCGGAAGATATGTCTATAACTCAGGTTGCGGCATGTAAACCTTAAATATCCTATATTCTTTTATTTGCAATTGATGAAACAGAAATGTCTTTATTTGGATTTACCTATTTTCTTTGCAATGTAGAAATACAGAGTATATATAATAAAACCATCTAACCACGCTTTCTTCTATTTTGATTCACAAATAAAAATACAGTGATATGTAATAATAGTGTTCTGGATTCATGCCACCACTAGCTGTTAGCACCTCTGCAAACTGCTGCTGTCTCTGGATTTACTATGAGTATGATTCAGGCATCCCTTCTCACTATTTAGAAGCAAATAAAATCTTTCTATTTCTTATTCTTCAAATTAATGTGATTGTTCTTTTTGTCCTCATGTTTTGCATATAGGAATACAATCCTTGTTGAACTGTGGACTGTCTTCCCTTGGGAACAATATCCATTTTATCCAGAAATGTTAACCCTATTCCAGGGCTGGATTTACAGTAAAATTCATTCAGGCTCTGTCTCAAACAGAAGAGAATAGCCTTTCTGAGTACAAGATTAGAAAGAATAATCAATATGCTAACTCTGCAAACTGCTTAGTGAGGGCTGTACAGAATTGTGAAGCGGTATGTAAGGCTAAGTGCTTTTGTTAACTGCTATCTTTTCCTTTGCTGGGCTATCACCAAAGCAAAGGTTATGTTGCAGATTTTTAATCTCTACAAGTAACCCCACCCCAAGGATCAGTCTCTTCTCCTGATGGAGATACAGTATCGGGGCTCTAGGCAATACCTGAAGATGACCACATTTCAATTTTGCTCTAGTGCGACTGCAGGAAAGCATTGGTGACAAACCATATTTGTTCTGCATCGTGTATGATACTGTTTATTTTATGCTGGCTACAAGCAGTAAAATGTGCCTTCAACAATATCCTGATGGAGATACTTACAGTATCAGGGTTCTAGGCAATACTACTATGTGGTATCTGAATTTCTGACATTCTCTCTAGAAATGATTCTATTGTAAAGATGTTTTCCATACTTTTAATCTTTTGTACCCACCAGGTTTATTTCCCCGTACTTTTTAAATTAAAATCAATTAAAATATAATATTAATAAACTACAAAGCAAAATACCTATTTCTAACAACATATGCATTTCAAACTATGGCTCTGTGTCCATTATTTTTTATATTATTGGTAAAGAAAAACGAATGGTTGAAAACTAGTGCTTAATCTTTCACCCAAAAGGGCAAAGATAAATGGAAGTAGCGTGGTGAATTCTGCAATGACACAGAAGGTAGAAGAGAGGAAGACAGCATCTTGTAAAATCAAGTTTCACCGCTGCATACATCAGCAGCCTCTTTTGAATGGGCAGGATCCTGGACAATCCTTTTGTAAAAGAATTCCCAGTATGTTCTCAGAATTCCAGGTATACTTGGAATGATAACTAATCATTGGCGGTCTCTGCTGTTACACATTCCAATATTCTGTAAAACTTTCATATCCCCATGGATATGATTCAATTTTCTTTCTTTAAAGCAATAACAAAAACAAAAAAGAACACTGGTGCTTGACTTTAGTGCACAGGTGCTTTTGGTCTGGGGTATGTGATAAATACCCCTTCCCCTTGATCTTTTCAAAACAAAGAGTAATGGGTATCACTTCAAGTTAAAGGAAATAAATCTTCCAAGGACTGGTGGCTCACTCGAAGAATATACATCAGAAATTTGATGCTCAATCTGCTATACTGTTCTTTGCCCTGTTTTTCTGTGAAGTACCATTCTGCTACATTTCAGATAGTCTTCACTCAGCATGTTCCTTATTTGTGTTATTGTATGAAGGTATGTATGAAACTGATTTCTCATTGCTTTTGTTTTTGTTTTTAAAATATCAACTATAGGTGAATCCATCTTTTTTGTACTTTTATGTGAATCTGAGTATCAACTTTAGAATCTATATATATATATATATATATAAAAGTGAAAACATTAATCACAAAATCTCCAGAACCGTAAAGCCTACAAACTTCAAATTTGCCATGTATATTCCTCTTGGCTTCTAGATGCTCACTAAGAAAGGATTTTTCAAAATGACCATCGGAGCTTGAGTATTTCTTATATTATTATTAACAAGCTCTGATGCTAAGGAGTTCTACTCCCCCTCCCAACCTGAAAAGAAATCTGATCCAAAT
>JANHGD010001634.1:100997-119510 GCA_027560375.1 Imantodes cenchoa
AATTCATTTTTAATTGTATTTATGTGTTTTTCTGTATACTGTTTTAATATTGGCTGTGAACCGCCCTGAGTCCTTCGAGAGAGGGCGGTATACAAATAAAATTTATTATTATTAGTATTATTAATTAAAATAACAACAATTCCAATGAATCAATAATCAACACATCCATTTACCAACCATCCTTTCCAAACTCATAATTAAACCAAAAAAGCCCCAACCCACCAACCACATGTGACGGATTTTCTCTCCTGCTGAGTGAATGTTTATGGATGGCAGGAGTCTTTCGAATCCTGCTCTTTGCGCTATTTGTAATAAACCAAAGAAAGAGAAGTGCTTTCGACAAAACAGCACACAGTGGGTGAAATCTGTTAATCGCATGGAATGTGCACGCTTGTTCTCCACTGAGCGCTCAACAAAGAGGAGAAACTTTAACAGTGCATTGTGCTCCAGGAAACAATTCTACAATCCACATACTTTCCCCCCCCCCTCCATATGCTGCTGTTCTATTTCTCACTTCTCCTTGACTTTTCCCTAAGTATGCCGATCTGTCTTCCTCACAATGTCCCTGTGATAAATGGCAATTTCAAAAGTTCCTTTTTGCTATTTTCTCCCACACCACAGACTCTTTGTCACACCCACTGCAGTGTCCCTATCCTATTACATGACTTAATTGAATACTCTACCTTGTCTTTTTCACCTGTAGTTATTCTACCACTGATGGAAATTACACCAATACACATGGGGAAAATGTGTCTCAGAGGCTATATGTACACTTAGGTGAGGTGATCTCAGGTACAGAATACACACCTGTCCAGCCCATTACATATAATTCATGCTACAACACTTACTGCCTACTAGATGAGTGTGATGCCCAGTTTGGATCACTTAAAGGGGGTGTATCTGGAATAGTTCAACACACACACACACACACACACACACACAAAACACAAAGCTTATATTTGTGTGATCATCTTAGGCAAAGAAGAGTCAAGTTGGTGGCTCCTTGGTATAGGAAACCATCAATGGCCTATTACTTATCTCCATTTGACGTCTTGAGTATTGAACTTCCAACCCCATGAAGCAGGATAGGAGAGGTCCTCTTTGCTGTGTTCAGCTTTCTCCCTAACAAGCTTAGCAAGTCTTTCAGCCTGGTCAGATGCCGGAGTAGCGTTTAAGGTGGGAACCTGATAAAATCACAGCAGCACCAAAGACTCAGTGGACCTCTCTTGATCCCAGCATCCTTTGTGAGCACAAAGCTGTAGGGAAAACTTTCTTTCTTGATCTTAATCTAATGCCACCAGCAGCTGAAGAGTACTTGAAAGCTTTTATTATCTTTAGCTACAGGGTGTTCTCTTAGAGAAGACAAAAATGACACGCAAACAAGTACTTTTATCCAACTGGTTACATACGTCATCTTCCTGCTTGCCTTATAAGGAACAAACAACGGTAGGCTTTAGGATAAAAACAGCCTTGTCTTTGATCACGCATAATGATTTCTAACTTGCTTCTTTTTCTGTGAATTTGAACGAAGAGAGATTTTTTATAATTCTTGCGCTGCCTGATTCTCCTTATCACTTATCACTTTTCCTGCCAGATGATAAGTCATTCTGCGCAGTTTACTTGCTACTGTAATGGCTTCTACCATATTCTACCATAGAGCCTAAATATGGCTTTTGTTATGTATGTGAATGATTACTGGCCTTCAAGTTGCAGAGTGCTTTTGGCACTTCGTACTGTAAGTGCAACTCATGACAGCTTAAGAACATAAATGAGAAACAAATAGGCATGTTTTGATTTTTTTTTTAAACTTTAAAAAGAGAAATGCATTTCGGTGTGGGGGTGGGCTCATACACCATTTTAAACATAACATCCTCAATCCTCACAACAATTCCAATCAAATATGTAGTTCTTTCTGAATCACCCAGATTTCCTCTGCAATGGTATTGTGTGAAGGATTTTGATTTTTTTTTTGCCAGTACGTAAATCACTTCTTAAAATGCCTAATGCTCCTCCCTGAATGAATGAATGAATGAATTTTTATTTAATATACATACATACATACATACATACATGTATGTATGTATGTATGATTTATATGGCTTCCCATCTTACTGGGACTCTCTATGGTGGTGAAAAATGAAATTGAAACAAAAAAAAAAGAACTCAAATTAAAATTCTGCGCAATTAATAATGTCACACGCCAGAGGTCCCAAAATATCATTCTTTCAATCAGAAAAAAAAGCAAAAACCAAATCAACCAATGCAACTTACCTAACATGCCTGCCCAAATGTCTGAAGGAGTAACTAGGTCTTTAGTACTTTATGAAAAGCCAACATGGTTGGAACCATTTGGGATTGGGGGAGGGGGGGGGAGAGACGCTGTCCAAAAAGGCAGGCCATAATAGAGAAGACACATCTCCTGGGTCCCACAAGATGGCACTGTTTAATGGAAGGAACCTGGAGCACGCCAATTCTTGTGAAATGAGCAGAAACAATGGGAGGGGGGGAGGTTAAATAACTTGACCTTGTGCTGTGTAAGGCTTTATGAATGATAACCAGCATCTTAAATTGCACCTAGATGGAGAAGCAGTTTTATATGAGTGCACCATGGAACACACTGAATTGTTCCTCCTGCTGCACTCAGATGCAACTTCCAAAGTCTTTAAGGGAAGCCCATGATATTACAATAATCCAAACAGGAGGTAATTAAGGCATGAGTTCTAAAAAGCAGGATCGTCCAAACTAAAAATGGAAGCAATTGTTCCACAATATCTATGGAGCAGGGGTGGATTCCGGATTCTACTACTGCCGGTTCGCTCAGGGATGCACCGTGCAGGGGCATGCACACACATGCAAAGTACAAAAAAAAAAAGCTTCTGTGCATGCACAGAAGCAAAAAACAAGATGGCGGTGACCATATTGCTGCTGAGAGAACCAACTCAGGGACATGGCAGGCCTGGGTCGCTGCCGGTTCCAGCGACCCAGGCTGCCAAGTACTAATAGTTCTATAGAACCAGTCTGAACCAGTAGGCACCCACCTCTGCTTTGGAGATTCTCAATCATCTAAGTCATGGTTGTTCAATAGATGCTTTTCAACAGACAACTGGACTTTCTTTTGTTTTTTTCCCCTTTATATTTATATTCCTTAGCAGTCATCTGGTTGTTACCACACTGAAGGTCGGTCATTAGCTCTCTGAGAGTCCTTAAAGCCACTTGGGGGTCTATCTGTACCTTCGGGGTCACCCGAATCAGAGGTCTGTGGAATCAAATGTATGTGGAATTTTCTTGGGTCTGCTGAAAGGACGTGTAGACTTGTGTATGTAGGATAGATACACATTCTATCTTGCAGATATGCTACCTATTTCCTGTCTACAACAAAAGTCCTTTCAGAAGTCCCAAGAAAGTTCCACACCCATTTGCACTCTGACTCAGGTGACCCTGAGGCTGGCCTCAATGACTCTCAGAGAGCTAATGACCAGATGACTGCTAAGGAATATAAATCCTTCCATTCCCCACCATTCAGCAGAATTGAAGAAGCTTCTTGGATGAGAATGAAATGTCTTCAAGGAAAAAAAAAACCCAAGGAAGTCCAGTTGCCTTTTGAAAAGCACCTCTGGAACAACTGGCCCACAAAATTAAAGTGCAAGGAAGAAGACCCCTAAATTGCCTACCAATAAGTTTAGGCGGTGTTCAGGTGAGTGCAATCCCATTCAGAATTGAGGATGGAAATATCCCAATCTTCAATCTTGCCAGGATTGAGTTGAAAACCTATTCTACCCCATCCAGACCCCTACAGCCTCTGCTTGCTGAAAAACAACTTTGACAACATTCCTTGGTCAACCTGGGACAGGGATGTATAATTGGATATCATTGATATATGAAACCTCACCCTATATCAACAGATACAGTCACCCAGCAGTTTCATATAGACATTAAAAGGGAATATAGTAGAGCCCTAAGGCACCATGCAAATCATGTCCTAAGGCTTCATCTCTTTCCCTATCAACAGCAACTGGAAACAGCCCAGAGGAATGAAGGAGAAGCATTGCATCACCTTATTTCTCACTGCCAATCTTCAAGTCAGTCCAAAAGAAAATACCGCAATTAATCATCAAGAAGCACAATCACTGTCATCTCAACTATGAAATCAGGCCTGATACCTGACTGAAAAGGGTCCTGATAATCTCCTTCCTCTAGGAACCTCTAGAGCTGCAAACTTAGAGCTCCTGTCTAGTTTCATTGGATTCAGTGATGACTTCTTGAGGAGACGGTGGAGAATCACCTCTTTCCAAGCAAGTGGAACTACTTCCTCGCATGAAAAAGTATCAACCATTTTTGGCAATCAACCATGTCACCGCTTGGGAGGTCATGACCGATCAGGAGGGATATAGTTATAAAACTATTCATATTACACCATACACTTCATCAGGACTAACAGGTTCAAATTCCTCCCAGATAACCAGGCAAGACCATGTCCCAAGCAACTCCATGGCATGTAGTATATACATCTCCAATTCTAGGTGAATCCTAGTGACTTTGATAGATGCCTAAAATAATCCTGAGTGACTCTACAAATGTTTTAGCCCGGGGGTGTCAAACTCGATTTCATTGAGGGCCGCATCAGGTTTATGTTTGACCTCAGGGGGCCAGGGTGGGCATGACCCGGGTGGACATGGCCAGTATGATGTCACTCGTGTTGGGGGGCACCTGTGGTGGCCTGACTTGTCTGCCAGCGAAAATGGAGCTCAGGAGGGCTGCACAAAGTCCTCGCAAACTCAGTTTTCGCTGACAGTGTTGGTGCGGGCTGATCCTTCGCCTTTTCCAGGATCCAAGCCACCCTGCCGGCTGGATCCAGCCCCTGGCCCTTGAGTTTGACACTCATCCTAGTCTCTTTTTATTTTGGGAGAACTATGTGACTTAAAACAGGGCTGCCGGACTGCAATCTGCAGATGCAGTGAGGATGGAGCATCACAGCTACCTCAGGATACAAGGCAAATTTAACCCCCATCGTGAGTTCAGACAGAGATAACTTGAGTCCAGTCCATACTTGCTATAATGGCCATAACTCTCAAGCTCCCCTCAATTCTGCACTCAAGAAAGGAAGATTAAAGTTTCCCAATACCATCAGTGGGGTGATAAATTTATCTTTTGCATACTGATATGTGCCACACCACACCACCTGCACTACACAAAAAGGCAATGTAGTCAAGTATAGGAACAGGCTACTTGATGCATCCAAATGTTTTGATCTTCAGTTCCTGTCACGGTGTTCATTTAGGTTGCCAGCCGGCAGACACCACGTCATTAATGTGTCATGATTTATTGCCCTGTATACGAATGCCTGAATATTCTTTATACTCCTCCCTCATTTTTTCTCCTTTCCTTTTCTGCCTAATCATGTAGGAGAGAAGAGGTGCTCAAACAGAGCTTAATAGGTTTTATTATTTTTGTGTAATAAATGAGTTTTCTTAAGAAAGATATTTTGCTAGCTTCATTCTTCTAAATACCTTTTGCCATGTACTGGACCACCCCAACGATTCATTCTCCTCTGAAAGATGATAATAATTTATCACTTTCTTCACAGTGCCACCTGTGGCACCCGTGCCATAGGTTCGCCATCACTGTCCTAGAATCTCTCAGCATCTGTCTATTTTGTTAGAGCTTTAGTCTGGCAAGATTTTTTATATTAGGTGTAAGCAAATTAAAGAATTGGACTTGATTGGATTTCACTATATTGTCTTTGGGCTTGGGTCTGACAAAATTGGGTGATGGTCTCAGAAACTGGGATGGCAACCATTTTGGTATATGGAATACAGTATAATTAAAAATTCTACTCAAATGCTGTTTTCAAGGAAATTGGTTTAAGAAAGTTCAGAATTATTACAGAATTATCTTGCAAAATCTTGGCAGAAATGTTTTCTCTTGATAGATGTATAGTGATAGATAGATAGATAGAGAGATAGATAGGCAGGCAGGCAGGCAGGCAGGCAGGCAGGCAGGCAACAAAAAGACATACTGACAGATAAATATGCATACATTCATATAAATGAAATATTTTTAAAAGCAGAGACATCACCCTGTCAACAAAAGTGTGTATAGTCAAGGTATGGTTTTCCCAATTGTGATTATGGCTGTGAAAGTTGGACCATAAGAAAGGCTGAGCACCAAAGAATTGAGGCCTTTGAACTATGCTGCTGGGGAAGACTCCTGCGAGTCCCTGCAAGGAACTGCAAGGCGATCAAATCAGGGGTGAAATGCTACTGGTTCAGACAGTAGTGGTGGCCGCTCATGATTCAGAGACTGGTAGCGACAGCTGGCTGGCCCCCAAACTGGTCCCATGGTTGCCACTCGTTTGCCCTGCCCGGTCCAGTCTGTTCTTCAGCTTGCCTGCCTGAAGTGCTGCACCCCTGATCTACCTGCCAGGTAAGCCCATGAAGTCATGGCCTATCTAGCTGCCCTGCCCCCCCACCATCCCAACCTGCCTTCCCTACCCCATTCCCTGTCACCTCCCTTCCCTACAGCCCTTACATGCTTTCCTGCCTTCCACAGGGCCTTCTCGGTGTCCTGTGACCAGTTTGCGAAGGCAGGCAAGTGGAAGGCCACATGGAAGGTAGGAAAGCATGTCAGGGCAGGCAGGTTGCAGGGACGGGAGCTAGTGGTCCCCCACACCCACTTGCCTTCTGAGGTCTGCGTCCAGCCAGACCCAGCCAGTGAGTGGTGGCCCTTGGTGGATACGCAGCTGCTGCTGCTCTCGGTCTGAGAGGGGCGGCGGCTGTGCTAGCCAGTCATCATGCTCTTTGTCCTCTTTTCAGGCTGAAAAGCTGCCAGATACTTTGGGGAGAACGATCGCTGCCGAGCGTGCTCTCTCCTGGTGCAACTTGCTGAGCGGATTCTTCCCTGTCCCTTTCCGATCTATACATGCCCCGACCTGAACCACCCAAAGCTTGGAAGCTGCAAATATGATTTGAAAGCTCAGGTGCAAAAAGGGGGAGAGCGTGACTGCCGAGGTGGGGGAGGCAGACTTTGGAAGTGGGCGGCCCTTGGTGGAGACGGAAAGGGGCAGGGAAGAATACGCTCAGCAAGTTGCGCTAGGAGAGAGCGCACTCGACAATGATCCCTCTCCCCAAAGTGCCCAGCAGCTTTTTGGCCTGAAAAGAGGATAAAGAGCGTGGTGACTGGCTAGCCTAGGCAGCACCAACATCGAGCACTCAGTGCTGCTGCCACCCCAGAGCCATTGATTTAGAGAGACCGTGGCTGCGGGCTTTTGGGAGCACAAAGCCACCAGGGAAACTGTGAGGTCTGGCCTCCTGCGCACCTCAAGCGCCTGGGTGGGGACCCCGGATCCCCTTCCAAAGCTGGCATCCTCCTCCTCGCTCAAAGCAACCTGGCTCGCTGGCTGCAGATGAGCAGCCGTTCCTCCTCCTGTTGCGGTCATTGCTGCTGCCAAAATGCCTTGGCGGGAGGCATTTTCTGCTCCTGCAGGAAGCCTCAGAGGATGAAACTGTGAGCATGGCAGAGCCAAGCCCTAAAGAGACTTCCCCCTTGCCTGCTCTGGCTCGTCCAGGCCGGGCAGCGATCTTTGCTTTGACCCGCCGACGTGCCATCTTCCCAGGGCTGAGGATCTGGTGCTCTCCCCCAGCCCCCTTCTTTCTCCCCACATCGGGGTGACTAATATTCCCTCAGCCCGCTGCAACAGCTGTCTCCAAGCCTTTTCCCAGGCAGAAACGGTGTGTATTTTTAACACCGAGGTGTGGCTGCAGTGGCAGTGGGGGCAATCCTTGTTTTGGGTGCAGGCAGCAAGAGAGACATCGGAAAAATTCTGCAACTCCCATGGCTCTTGATGAAATGAGGAGGGAGGCAGCCTCTGCTCAATGGGTGTGGGGGAGAGGAGGAACAGCATTAAGCTGGGGAGGGCAGAGTGCCAAGTGAGACCCTGAAGCATTCTTGGGGAGGAAAGGAAAGAAGGAAAGGAAAGAAGGGAAAGGAAGGAAAGAAGGAGGAGGGAGGGAGGGAAGGAAGAAAAAGAAAGAAAGAAAGACTTATGACCATAATTGAGCCCAATATTTTGTTTGCTAAGCAAGAGCATTGTTAAGTGAGTTTCACCACATTTTAGAAGTTGGCCACATCCACCTGGTCACTTAACCACCAAGCCACGCCCACCTGAAGCCATGCCCACCTGACCACCAACTCATGTGAAACAAAATAAGCCACGCTCAAAGAACCGGTAGGGAAAATTTTTAGATTTCACCAGGGGTGGGTTCCTCCTGGTAGGACTGGTTCGGCTGAACTGGTAGCAACCCGCTGGTGACGTCACGATGATGTCACCGAACCGGATTGGTCGGTGCCGGTCTATGGGCACCACCATCATTTTTTGAATTTTTAATTTTTTGTCATTCTTAGCATGCACAGAAGCTGAGTTCCAGCACTGTGCATGCAGTCACCATCTGCTTTTTGGATTTGTTTTTTTGCCTACCATGTGGCACGGGAGGAAGTGAACTGGCAGCGAGGTAAGTTAGAACCTACCCCTGCTTCCAGGGATAGGAAGATAGGTCAGCAGGAAACCTTACATTGTCTGGATCATGGTATTTTGGTGCCTCTAACAGAGAGGAAAATTGCCAGAAAGACTGAGTTTTCTAGGACAAGGCTGTCATGTAGAGGAAGGCAGAGATAGTCCTTGACTCATGAACACAATTGAGCCCAAATTTTTGGTTCCTAAGCAAGAGCGTTGTTAAGTGAGTTTCACCACGTATTACTCAATCCATGACATTTCCTGGCTCTAACAGTGATGTGCAAACTAGGATTTCTTCTCCCTCTCACTTTGCTCGGGAGCTGGAAATGGGGGAGAATCAGTGGATACAACACCGAGGAATGCGATGGAGCTACAAGTCCCATGTAGGATGCATGTCTCACGGCCCACCCCACCCCGCTCGACCTGCCACTCCCAAATTGCGCTCCACCCTGAGACGTGCATCCTACCTAACACTTATAGCTCTGTCGTGTTCCTCAGTGTTGTGAGTTCAATCAAACTTCTCGAACTCATGATAAGTTTTCTTTTACAATGGACTTCTCTGGAAACAATGCCGAGGAACGTGATGGAGCTACAAGCATCAGGTAGGACGCGTGTCTTGCGGCTCAACACATCCCACCTGTCAGAAATGAGTCTCTGTGAGATACGTCACTGCCACTGCCTCGTGGAACAGGACTCTGCAAGGCTTGTGCCATTGCATGCACGAATGGCAGCAGGACTCCTGCTGTGCCGGTATAAGAAGCTCGCAGCAGTCCTGCAGTTCATGCATGCAACGGCACAACAAGCCTTGCAGAGTCTTGCTCCACGAGGCAGTGGCGGCGGGCCAACTACTCGGCCGGTGCCAAGAACAGGGAGGGGAGGCAGCAGCAATGGGACATCCAGTCCCATGCTTGCCGCCTACTGCACCCCCAAAATAATGAGCCCCCTCCTGATAAGGCCAAGGCCATATTTCGGGGTTCATAAAAATATAAGGCCCTGGGGAAACACAGTAGAACATACCATAACAAGTTTGGAAGGGACATTTGAAGCCTTCTAGTTCAACCCCCAGCTTGAGCAGGAGGTCCTCTATCATTCTAAATAAATGGTTATCCAATCTTTTCTTGAACACCTTCAGTGATGGAACACCCACACTTTCTGGAGGCAAGACATCCCACTGATTAATTGGTCTCATTTTAAAGAAATTTCTCCTCAGTTCTAAGTTGGATCTTTTTTAAAGGATCCTCCACCTGTTACTTCTTGTCCTGCCCTCAGATTCTTTGGCGAATAAGTCGACCCCCTATTCTCTGTGAGAGCCCTTAGTTACTGGAAAATTGCAATCATGTTACCCCTAGTCCTTCTCTTCTTAAGACTAGACAACCATTCATCATATGGATCAGACTCCAGACCCCTGTATTGCTCTTCTCTGTACATTTTCTAGGGTCTCAGCATCTGTTTTGTATTGTGCGGAATAAGGTAACTTTTCCCCCCCAAAATTGGCCCATTCGTGGTCATGTCATTAAGATCTGCAAAATGAAAACTAAAAGGTATGGTCATTGGGCTATAACCATTTACATTCATAGTTTTCAGAAAGCTATTTTTGGTTTTATTCGCGGTCTGACACTCATTGTCTTTATCCACATGTCAGTCTAATTGAAATAATTTAGTTTTTCAAAAGAGAAATAATTCTAATTGTTTTGAATTCATCATGGTTGGAAGCAAATAGGTCACATTGTTGCAAGATGAATTATATAATTTCCTTCCTTGATTGACTTTTTCTCCAATTTCTAATTACTAAAAGGATATTAGGAACTTCAGAAACTAGACTACAGAAGGATATTAAGGTTGATAAGTCAGAGCATCTTAATGGACAGTCCATAGTTCCTGGATATGTGATTAATTCAAACTATTGAAGTTGGTCATTGGCTTTTTTTATAAAAAATGCTTCTTGTTCAAATTGAGAGTTTGTTATTGCTTTACTTAAACATTTGTTTCTTACTTTTGCTTTTGTTTTTGATGCTTGGAATTTCACTAGTTTAATTTACTAGTTATGACTGCAGATTTCTCTACCAGTTTACTTCTTACAGCTCAGTTTTGATGAAGGAATAATTTATATTCATTAGGGATCTTTCGAGAAGCCTTAGGGAATCATGACTTTTCTATGAAGTAAGAAAATCCTGCATCCTTGAATATGAATATTTGGCTATAAATTATATCTAGTATACTTCAATAGAATCGTGATGCAATTATTATCAGCATAAAGCCGTATGTGAACATTATACAGAAACATTTGAAAATTTCTTAGTTTTTGAAGTCTAACAGATATTTAGCTCCTTTTTTTGCCTCCCACTAGTGTTAAATTTCATATCCAAAATATTTTTAACCCTTTGCAGGCAGATTCAATTAGTATATCCTATTGTGATTATGGTGTGAATGCATATATTCATCAGGATAACTATTAACCATTGATTGATAACCCTAACTTAACAGATCTGATGGGAGAAAAAGAACAAAACAGCGGAACTAAGTGAATGTAATATATTAGCGTTAAATAACAGCCAACTTTTTAAAAAGCAGGCTAAAAGGAACATGAGCCAAATATGTAATTAGTGAACTGTGATACCCTTGTAACATTAGGTTATGCTATATCCAGTATATGATTTTATTTTATGAGAAATCTTTCATTCTTTATGGGAATATTGCCTATTTCTTTTTGGTTTTTTACTTGTGCTGTTCTAAACTAAGAAGGAAAACCAAATAAGAGCCGAGGTGGCGCAGCAGTTAGAGTGCAGTACTGTAGGCCTCTTTAGCTGACTGTGTTCAGCAGTTCAGCTGTTCAAATGTCACCGGCTCAGGGTTGACTCAGCCTTCCATCCTTCCGAGGTAGATAAAATGAGGACCCGATTGTTGGGGGCAATATAAATATATACATTGCTTAATGGTGTAAACCGCTTAGAGAGTGCTTACACTTTAAGGCGGTATATAAGTCTCAAAAACAAACAAACAAACAAACAAACAAACAAACAAACAAACAAACAAGATAGTTATGGAAAGGACTTGTTATTCAGGATGTGATTAAATGAAAGAAAAAAATAAATGGCTAACCTGCTTAAATTTAAACAAGATATTTATGAGCTAAGAAATCAAGTGATTAATTTCAGTTCATTTTGCTCCCTCATCTGATGTAAGACTATGTTTATTTGCTCAGTAGTATATCAGTCTTTTACTCATTGCGATGGACTCTTGGAAGTCTATGTAGATCTATTCACCAGATTCTATTCAATTATGCTGGAATATAACACTCATTTTTGGCCAATACAATCATTCCTAAAGTTCTTCAAAAGTTTACTGTAACTTAAAAGATGCCTTTAGTGGCCATAGTTCTATCTTGTACTATCTTTCTCTATCTTGAGAGGGCTGTTATTCATTTTCCACAATGAAAGTCTGATAAAGGAAGATGTTAAGCATCTTCTGTTCTGCATCTTCGGCTCTGCTATTTACTTTTATTTTGTTTTGCCTCCATTTTCTTTATGATAGTAATTAATAACCTAATCTTCTGGTTAATATTATCTTTTTTAATTTATATATTTATTGGAATAATAATGAAACCAATGATCCTAATTATTTAACAGGTGTATGGTTGAACCCCAAAGCAAAACTGTTTCTCTCTCTTTTCATGTGGATGCTGAAGAATGAGTGTAAAACTTGAAATACAATACTTTTTTCCCCTCAAAGATATATTTTGGAAAAAGGTCTGGGAGCTTATTAAAATGAAGTGTCGGCTGCTGTTGAGTTGCAAATGGCATTGACAGCTAAGAACATAGGCAGACACATGTTTTTCTCTATGACTATCTTATTAGTTTCAACTGTCTTAATTAATAATTAACCAAGGAGATTATATAGAAGAATGCACATTCTCTTACGGACCTGATGAGATTTTAAAAACAAATTCACAGAAGAAGAGATAGAAAGACAGAGGAAGGGAGAGACAGAAAAGACCTACATTAATATATAGTGTTTTTGAAATTTATAGTATTTTGGATCAGATTAGACCCCAAAAGGTAAAATGGAAACCAGGTTCAAATATCACCTGAAACTGAAATAATGTGACCCTTATAGACTTACCCAAATTCCTAACATGAAAAGACAATAAGAAGAGAATCGTGACCTATTTTTAGGCTTGACAGAATAAAACAAAGAAATATAAGAGAATATGTGCTCTGGCATATATACCGTACATACAACCCAGAATAGCCAGATAAGAGCTGGATCTCCAAAAGTAAAAAAAGTATGCTACACCTTTCCAAACGTAAATAGAAATTTCAGTCTACCTTGGATCATATTATTCTCACTTAAGAGTTGTGTGATACTTAATTGATCCAGCTTGATAAAATGAGATGGTTGACAGTGTCTTCATCAAACTGACTCAAAGGAGGGGCTACAGAAATGAACAATGGCAATAATTATGCCATCACTATAATATTATGAGATTGACGTATATATAACTTAAATATTTAATGTATAGTAATGTATAGTAATATTAAGACTGAGATCCACTTTGTGTTGTAGTTTAAGGCAATGAGCCAGAACTGGGAGACCAGTTTTAGACAGGAGCCCAGATGAGTCAGTCCTGCCAGTCACTCTCTGACAGAGGAAAAAAACAGTGGCAACACTTAAGAAAAAAAAAAGAAACATGGACAAGAAAAATGCAAGGACTTAACCAAGCTAATGTCGGAAGTCAAGATTAACTTCAAAGTACAAAAATCAAAATAAAACAATACCATGAAATAAGAAAATATCAATTTTTAAGAAATATTTTACTAGTGAATGAAGTTATAACGTTTAAACACATTGGGGAGAAAAAATAAAATGAATAAAATTTTATGTACTATTGTAATTTTGTTGATGAAGAACATATGCTAATATTCAGTGTTGTGCTTCTATTTGTAGTTGACATACATTAGATTCAATGCATTGTGTGAAAATATACATGGACAATAAACTATAACGTAAGTTCTTCAGTGATAATTAAAATAAATCATTGAGTGGCTAATCTAAGTTAGTGATCTATCTAATTTTAAATTTGTAATCTATTTGTACAACTATCAAGTATGAAGGTGAGCTGGGAGAAAGAATTTCAAAACAACAATGAGTAAATTCTGCTTACCAGGGGGTTGATATCAGCATGATATGCCAATTGATGGGCACAGGATGCACAATCTTTTGTACATTCTGCCTGAATGGTAAGGATAAGGTATGCGTTAAGAGCCAAAAGCAAGAAATAACACCTCAGAAGCAATGTCATGGTCTGCAAAAAGAAGAAGAATTTAAACTCAGTCACAGTATTTTCCTTTTTTAATACCAGCAATAGATTGCTTTAACAAATCCATATGGAAAAAGAATCCAAAGTATTTTTAGCTGTATTACGCCAGCAATAATGTCTATCATGAATGAAGGCAAATATAGATGTCCCAGGATAATGTTGCAGGATCCAATTTGGGTCAGTCACCAGAACCAGACATTTAGACTTCCAAGCTTTTGGATTCGTGCTGGAGCCCACTCTCAGGTATTCGCCTTAGAATGGGCTCCAGGTATTGTTGTATTTATAAGGTGCCTGTCAACACCTAAAACCCCAATTAACATCTAAAAAGCCACACACAACAGTGGCCATATAACCACACACAGAATAGTCCAAAGCACATACTTTGCTAGAGAGAAGTTCCCTGAGGATAGGTTTTGGCACAAATCCGAAAGCTCAGAAGACTAAACCTCTGATCCTGCTGACCAACCCAAACTGGATCCCTGCAATAATGTCTATGATTACATATGTGAACAATTTTCATGCATGATGCTAGAAACAATTAAAGAACATACAATTAGAATAGATTCTTTGAAACCGAGTGTCATTTTTTCCCCCTTCATCAGATCTCAAATAGCTCACTACATAATAAAGAGAACAATCCTTTAAAAAAAAATAAAAAAAAAATGTTGGCTTTTATACAGAGTTTCAGTATAACTCTTGGAAAAAAGAGGGGGGAAATATTAGTAACAAACTAAGTAAGCAATAAAATACTGCACGTACTTTCACTGGATTATTTAACCTTGAACAACGAACAGTTCCAGATGCTATAATATAACCAGCGACGGACAAATTTCACGCCGTTCGCCGCGTAATCTTATTCCTTTTACATCTCCGCGGCAATGAGCCACGGGAGATGCGCGAGTGAAAGCCAGACTAAGAAAAAGCTGGAGAAGGCTAGACCTGGAGTTCAACCGTCCCCTCCTTCTCCACACGCTCAGACTTACATTTCTCCTCTGCTCCGCGATATACGGCGCGCTTCTGAAGTGAGCGGCGAAGTCTCTTGCTGTCTTGCTCAGAGCCTCTCGACGAAGATCCCACGGAAGAACTTCGCGGAGGCTTTTCTCCAAGATGCTAACTAAGGAAGATGCAGAAGAAAGAAGGGAAAGAAAGAAATGAACAACGGAGGAGGAGGGAGGAAAGGAGTGGCAGATGGCGAAGAACGACCGGCTGCAATAATACAAAGCGATCTTACGGAAGGGAAGAGACGGCGGCGCTGGTGGGACTCCTTCTTTCGCTTCCAAGAAGGGTACCACTTCTGGGCTTCGGAACTCTCCAGTAAAATCAGGAGCAAAGAAGTGGAGAAGGCGACTTTATAATTACTCAAAAAAGGAGACGCGGGCAGCATTCTCCCAATCGCCTACTGCCCTCCGTGTGACGCAAGAGCTACGACATCCAGTAGGAGTGAAGCATCTGGTACGGGGTGGTGGTGGGGAAGTGGGGAGAGACGTATCAGCGTGCCTAGGGCCAAAGCAAGACTCACGATTCTGTTGTTCCCTTGAGTGAGTGAGTGGGTGGATGTGGTAGTCATCCCCACTTGATCAGGATGATATTTCACCCCAGGATATAGCTTCTCCCCACCATCCCAAGTGGGGCCTTCCATGTTGACCCTTGGGTCCAATCAACTTTGGCTAGGTGGGTTCAGATCAGATTAACAGAGTTGGGAGGGATCTTGCAGGTCATCTAGTTCCAACCCCCTGCCCAAGCAAGAGACCCTTACCTCTACCTAGGATGGAACTCACAACCTTCTGATTGTGAGGCAAGAGCTTCACCTCTTAAAGTTCTTCCTTTGTGCCAGAAGGTTCTGATCCAGACCCCCATTTTAGGGAAAGCTGGAGTGTGATTTAGTTCTTTCTGACAGAAGCCACTTAAGTATGTAATAAGAAACTTATCACATCCAGAAATTTGCCTGAAAATTTTTGTCTCAATTTGGGCCTAAATTGTATTGGGACTAGAGTCTGCAGAGTTTCCCTCCGTCCCTAGCTGGAGGGAGCATCAGGAGAGCACTAGGTAGGGGAAACTTAATCTATATCATTTATTCCTAATCTTTCTTCCCACTTGTTTTTCAGAGGCTCTAGGAGATGCTATTTAGGATTTTGTTGTTGATGTTGTCAGATGTATAAGGGTCTGTTTCTAATAATGAAATCCAGTTTTATAAATCCAATCCTCAGTGTACTTTGACTGCTATATAGAGATCCTCCAGGAAAACAATTTACTGCAAAAATGTGGCAGTAAACAATTAACACTTTGTTATGAAGGGCAGCTTTAGTAACACAACTGTTATATAATTTTTTTGGAAAAAATGGTATCCACACAGTAAATCCACACAGGAAAAAATGTTACCATACAGTAGTTAGATTTTTTCCCCCTGAAAACAGAAAACAAGAATAAATACATATTCAAGACCGCAGAAAATGTTTTGTATTGTTTTATGTTGTCTTTGAAACAAACCTTTTTCACATATAATTTTTCTGTGGCTTTGAATGATTCTTAATGCACCTTTAGATATCTTCAAAACAATTATCTTTAAAAAATGATAAACATTTCCTGTATATAAAGTATTGGCTGATCCTCTTATTTACTACCTTAGTCTGGAATTAACTTTATGCCATTTTTAGAAGCTACATTAAAAAAAGAAAAAATATACCTTCTTTTTACATTTTTGATTAACTTTTAGGTGAAAACACCATTCTAAAACTACAGTGTGGGAAGCATGCCTGAGAAGCGAAACAATCAATTCATCTATGTCAGGAAGGACACTGATTAATCAGTTAAATGACTCTTCATATCAAGGGTATATACTAGAAGAAAGGCTTGAAGCCAAGAAAGTGTCTCAATTAACTATACTGAAATACATCTCTCTTTATTTTAATACCATAGTACAACATCCATAAATCCAATTAGTGGAATATAAGCAAGCAAGTTTCAGTTGGTTGTTCTATTATTGGTGAAATGAATGAATGGGCATGGGCTTATTTTGTACATGAACTCCAAATAGAAACTCAGCTCATTGGAACATAAAGTTCCCTGAGCCTGATTGCTGATGACTACATGGACATTTACATCTTATTTTACTGATATTCATATAAAAATGGTTTGCCATTACTTTCATCCATTTTTAATCTAGTCTAGCCTGTCTATTTATTTGGCTCTGCTTAGGCTCTTCCCAGCTGTGATATGTGATATTTAGTAATTTATATCCTCTTATTTTGTTGTCCTTTATTCTCATTATGCATTTTTTCCAGATGCCAGAAGATCATTTTTTGTGTGTATTTCTATTCATACCATGTATAAAAAGCATCCCCACAAAATGGTCTGAAATCATTGCTTCTATTTGCTTCATACTTTACTAGAATTCATAAAAATTGAATGGATAGCTGTTAAAACTATTTTAAACTTAGAGAAAAACTGAAATGAAGATTAGATATACAGATGTTTTCAAAAGATACAGAACATAAACTTTAAAAAAGGAAAAAAAGTTGAAGAGGCACAGTTGAAGAGGCACAGCAAAGAAAGCAAAGAAGATGGTTCACTGGATAATTGTCCTTGCTATAGTTTCAACTGAGAAAGTCAGCAATGCCATAGCCAAAAAGAGGAAAAAGAGTTCAAAATACTGTTGAGGACAGAACTGGAATACTCAGTCTTCAAGTCTGCAGGATCCATTTTGCTTTATAGTTTTTAAAATAGAATCCTGAAGTCTGAGGATTCCAAGATTCTTAAAGTAATCCTTTAAGTAAACCTAGCAACACATAGTTGTTACTGATGAAAATCCACTTCTGGCTACCCTAAACCTTTTTTTATTTCATTCATATTAGGGAAGAGATGTTGTCACTATTGTTTACAAATTGCAAATGATCCAGAAAACTTTCTATTTTTGATGTAATAACTTAATACAAAAATAGGAAATAAGAGATGGGAAAGTAGGATTCATTGTGGTAGTGATTTGGAGACATCACATTTTATTTATTTATTTAATTTGTCAAATATGTACAAGATAGTAGGTATTGGATAAACATAAACATTTGCAAAGTAGGTACAGGTAAGTTAAGCAATAGGACAGTAGGCCAGGGACAGTAGGTACAATGGTGTGCTTATGTATGTCCCTTTTACAGACATCTTAGGAATGGGGTGAGATCAACTGTAGACAGTCTAAGGTTAAAGTTTTTGGGGTTTGATACATGAGTGTATCAACATTATGTTTCTGTGATTCCACAAGTAATTGCCACAAGACATTGCTTATTTTAAATTTTTGTAACACTTCTCTTATCCATTTTATAATTTTTCCTCTTGTGGTCGCTCTTTTATCTTTCATTTACAAAGTAAGAACCCAGGTGAAAGCAAAAGGCAGCAGCTACCTTGGGCATTCCTTGAACTTCCAACGTCACATTTAATCCTCCCTGCATCTTTTCCAGCCAGTTTTGTACACTAGAGGGCACTCGTTGCCTTGTAGCAGACTTTCAAAGGCAGACTTTTTAACAGCAAGGAAAGTTTATTCAACACTGATGTTGACTGAAAATCATATGTTAAGGCACAACAAACACAACATGTTTGACCATTGTAATCGTGATCTGTGGGTATGGCTGTGTGGCTGTGTAGCCCATACTCTAGAGCATAGGTCTTCAAACTTGGCAACTTTAAGACTTGTGGACTT
>JANHGD010001639.1:25835-36703 GCA_027560375.1 Imantodes cenchoa
CATTGTTTGGTCGACGGCACCCGGAGGAGGCCCTCTCTGTGGGAGCGTACCGGTCTGAGGGAGGTTATCCTTGGTGGTAGGCGGTCCTGCATGTAACCAGGTCCCATGCCATGGAGCGCTTTAAAGGTGATCACCAACACCTTGAAACTTGAGTTGGTTTTCAGCTATTGTTTTTTCCCTTTAAGAGTTCTTGGAGTATTCATTAATTTTACAATCTTCCATTTTATTTCTGGTCTTTTTTTAAAGACTAGTTGAGCTTGGAAAAAAGGATTACATGCAAATGTTTTAAATTTCTGCTAACCTATTCCAGTTCCTCCAACACGACTCCAGAATCCAATCACAAAAATAGAAAGATTTTGTCCACCTGCAAGAATATTTATAAAATGCCCTTCTGTTGAGTGAGTTAAAGACCAATTTAAGGAACGATAGTATAGTCCAATTAATACCTACTTATAAAATAAACTCCATTTAATTCAGTTTTAGTTTTACTTATTAGACTGACAACCTGCAAAAGTCTTAACATGCATAGTTGTAAACAGTATGGAAACAAGAAAGCAGAATGAACATAGAAATGTCAAGCATTGCTACACATAGATTTTGCTTCATGAGCAAGTATCTAAAGCACATCTTCAAAAATATCAACTATGGTGATAAAAGAGTATAAAAACAACTTTAAGATTCTCAAAATACTTTTAATATACAAGTTACATGTTCCATATGAAGCATTCACATTTTCACATCTTTCAGAGATGAGAATTACAAACTATAAAGCTGTCCAAAAGCATGATTTTCTACTCTGCAGGCAAAACCAACAGTTATGTTATCCAGAAAAAGAACCTTTCAACAAATTGATCATAGACCCCTGCAGACTGCCACTTGGTACAGTGTTGACTAAATACAAACTCATTATGGTTCAGTTACAGTAAAAAATACATTTAAGTGAATACACCAAAATTAACATACATTTCTTTTTTGCAATTTTACAGAAGTATATGCAAAAGGGGCTATATGTAATTAAAATAATCAAAACTTCTACAAACATGCACTGCATGTTGCAAAATCTATAACCGACTTTCAGTTATTGCAATCATTTTAAAGTTTCCCCCCAGTATGTTCTGTATCTTTAGAACTCTGACTGCAAACCTTTATCCCTTTCAGATAGAGACAAATGGGGAATCTAAAATTCGCACACGGCAGACACTAGGTCCAATGGACACGTCTTGGTACTGTCCTATGAAGAAATGGTAAGCAAGTCCCCTGTATAATAAATTGCCTGCTTTTCTAACTAATATTTGCACAAATTATTTGAAAACCTATCCGCTTCTGCTGAAAGCAGAGATTTTTTTTTATGACATACAACTAAAATGCTTCTTACTGGCTTTCTTAATTTTAAAATTTCCTGTGTAAACAAACTTATTGTCACTCTTATATTAGCCTTTTGCCTGTGCATCTTTATTTACTAATACAACTGAACATTATGTATTTACATTCAAAGAAAAAAATATAGTAACCATGAAAAAGAAAAAAGAATGTACTCTATGTCAAAAATGCCTTCCCAAAACTACATTTGGATTTTTCTATCACAAGATGAAAGCTTTTTCTTTTAAGCTCTGGTTGAGGAATGTTGAAGACTAGGCTCTAGTTTAATTGAGCAAGAAGACATCTGCAATGGGAAGAGGTCACGTGGCTTAGGCAAGCTGTTGAATGAGCTACAAGTAACCTCTTTATTTATTCTTCCTGGTTTCTGTGCAATCCCAGCATCTGGGAAAACAGGAAGCAGATTTACCCAGAAGCAGAACTCATCCCATTTGAAGAGAGCATCTGCCTGAACACACATAGACATATTCAAGATGTAAAGCCTGATCAGTTTGGATGGCTTCAGTCAAATCACTCTATCCCTTTTCCACCCACATGCAGACATCCTAATAAAAACTAATGTACAGGAAGACTATTCTCATTTAAGCCTGTGCCTTAAGTGGGGCATACATACCATCTCAGACAGGAAAAATTGAATTTCACTGTATCTTTGGGAAGCAACCGAGTGCTCCAGACAGGGAAACTCAGAACAGACAGGTGGAGATTTAAAAAGGCCTTCCATAAACAGTTTTACAAATGGATGTGGAGAAATTGGAGGGGTAGAAGAGAATTTTCCTCATGTAACTCTTAACCTTTGTATTTCCAAGGGTGAAAAAACAGGGCTTTTGCCTAAACTTTCTCTGTGGGCTGCATACTTAAATTGGGGTTTGATACTTTCCCATATTTATCTAATTGTAGAAAACGTAAGATAGACTTTTACCATATAAAACTAAAGCATGACAGAGGCCTGTTTTTCAAGGTCAGGAATTCTGCAATCATTTTAAAGTTTCAAGTGGAGAGCAACTTTTTGACATAAGCTCTAGATAGCTGAAGAACCCATTTCCCAACGTTAATATTAGATGAAAAGTCAGAATGGGTGAATATGAATCACAGTTGGTGTCATCTTTCACATCAATCTCTATGCAAATCAACCAAATCCAAGACTACTGG
Organism: Imantodes cenchoa; assembly: GCA_027560375.1. Lineage (NCBI taxonomy): Eukaryota > Metazoa > Chordata > Lepidosauria > Squamata > Dipsadidae > Imantodes > Imantodes cenchoa. The sequence goes on from JANHGD010001639.1 coordinate 28,362, forward strand.
CAATACAGCAGGCAACGGAAACCTGACACCTCTTAAGTTCATTGCCAAAAACACCAGGGTAGAAGTTATGTAAGTACGGTAGTTATCAAGGTGAAAGATGGAAATGAATCTGCAGCCACACATTCACAACCCTAGCACCTCAATTCTGGTGTAAAGACACTGCTAAGTTGTTGCTACCGGTGAGACCCTTGTTAACCCATTAAGTATCTTGATCCCAGGGCTGACCTATATATAGCAACACCAAACTGGCTTTGGGAAATAGGATTTACAGTATTTTTCTTTTTGTGCTTCCTATCTAAAAAGCAAAGTGAATTCAACTTCTTGAAACTTCAAACTTCAAACTTAAGAGAAGGGGCAATTTAGAAAATATTTGTTGATAAATGATGACAGAACTTTGTGGTACATAAGGATTTCACTTAATCAGTAACAACGTAACTTTAAAATACAGTGAATGATATGACTTAGTGTAACACAAACACTTCACATATATGAAAGGCTTCAATAATCGAGGGAAGGTTCTATAAGATGATTTGGGATTTTTTACATGAAGATACAGCATCAAATTACTTCTGAGCCTAAACCTGTGAATTGCTGCGGCAATGAAACAGCTGACTCTTAGTTGCAGGACCTCAGCACTGGTTCCAAAACACCTGCCAGCTGGTTTTGATTTTTGGGGGTTGGGGGTGGCGCTACAATGGTGCAACTGAAACACTTAGCTAGGGTGAAATTGATAAACACAAACACACACATCAAAGATGCTGCAATTAGTAAAGCTGTTCCACAGATGCCTACGTTATCATAAAAACAATCTCAGGATTTTCCTATTGCATGGCAGAATTGTATGACAGAGAAATTTCCTCAGTTCACATTTTAATGCACACCAGCATTAAGATTTCCTAAAGCATTATGTGAGGAAAAAAATGCAGTTACTTCTGTATCTGTACTTCACTGAATTCTGCAATGCAGTTCTACAATCAAGTAAGTATACAAAAATGCATACACACTTATGAAAATGCCAAAAATGCACATTAGGTAAAATTGCTTGCAAAAATATTTATACTAGGCAAAATTACTACAAAAATACATATATAATCAGGAAAAATGTGTACGTTTTCATGTACTCTTTAAAAATGTGCAAATTGATATAGAAATGGGATAAAAGACACTTAAATCTCAAAGACTTAGCAAATATGTCCTTTCTTCGGTTGCATCTTATTTGCTATGTTTTTGGCCTGCATCATCGCGCTTATAAAGCACTATAGTACATTACATACAGGTGAATGTTGGGATCTTGATGTAATGCATTAAACATTTATTATACAGAATGATATTATGTAAAGGAAGGTGGATGGATTATATTTATGGACATTTCACACAGCAAAGAAACAGCCACCAAATCTAAAGGACAATCAGTCTTGCTAATAATGCCATAAGGGTGTCCCAATCCAAATTTGGGATCAGTCATTATACATAGCAGTGACTCCTTATTAAATTATAAATTACGGCCTTTCAAATACAAGAAAGAAATACAGATATAAAACCAGACTAATTTTTACTTTATCATAGGTACTGGGCACCTTCATGAAGTTTTACACAAATTTGATTATAAATTTAAAATAAGTTCAATACCCAGGGAATGTTATCTGGCAGTGTCATGCATATGACAAGTGTTTCTATGGTAAAAAAGCCAAGCTTTAAAATCTTATGATTTTGATTACAGATCTGTTGCTTCTGAAACAGGTAACACTCTTCCACTTAAGTAGAGCAAATAACCAAATAGCCACCTAATAATTTCTAGTCAGCAGTATGGAAGTGTTTCTTACTGTATTCTTCCAAAAGATTTTGGTGACAAATCTAAGTTACAAACCTGGTTTATTTTTTTAAAAAGATTTTTAAATTTACCCCTAATAGCATGTTAATTGTATCATTTTGACCTTTGTATGAAGGAATTTCAGTTGTGGAAGAACCACTTCAAACTAATTGGCCTTTCATGAAAATTAGTAACTGTAATTTTGTACCTCATCACAGAAAACAAATTAACCACGCACCAATACTTTAAAACCTAAATATTTTGGTTTCTACAAGGAAGAACATGGTAAATATAATAGTATTTTCCTCTAGGTAAATTCTTCTAAAAGATTATTGCAACAACGATTAGGAACATTTTTACTCTACAGATATTATCATTATGTATCTGATAGGACCTTTATACATTTAAGAAGAATAATCTGATTGATTACATGACATTTAAGCTCAAAACAATTTTCTATGATTGTCTTTTGTCCACTTCTTTATTGGGCAAGTACACTAATTCTTTCAACTTTTGTAATAAGAAAACTCAACTGAAACAGTAAAATATCTAGTCTTGTATTTAATATTATTACAGTAATTTAGATAGCAACTGCCTGTAAAACTCAAGTTTTAAACCAGGTTATCACCTTAGTTTAAATATTCAGTATTAAAATACCATGGACATTCTTTTCCAGGTTTACATTATCTAACTGTGCTTGATGGTATTAATATAGGCCATGATTAACACTATACCACATATTCTGCAATTTGTAAATATGGCCCGGTAAGAGACCTATGCAAGGTCCGATGGATGACAGAAGATCAGAAGATACATGTAAAAATTTTGCAGAATCTTTATTTTTCCCATTAGGAAGAAAAAAAAACACCAATTCCTACTTCTGACAAAAAGAGATCTAAGGGGGAAAAAAGGTGCAGATGTATTGTGTAGTAAATAAATATTACTATTTAATAGCAGACACATATACTGCTGTTGTATTTGGTAAAAACAAAGAGGTGAACAGTATTTGAACCTGCAGCAGGAAAGGTGCTTCCAATCCAGCATGAGCGTGACACAGGTATAGCAAGTAACCCATGCTAGATCAGAACTGCATTTCCTACATTGGATCCGAATACTGGTCCCAAATGAGAACAGTCCTAAGTCCATGCCCAGACAATTTCATGGCTGCCGTCCTGAAAATATCACAGGAAAAACATCTTGACTGCTTAGGTCTCAGATTCACAGTATCACAAAAAAGGTTTTTTTGTTTGTCCATATACATATTAAAAAATTAACAAATTCAACTATCTTATTATACTTGCCCAAAACTTACACTTATATACATCTGAACCAGCAGTGGGTTGCTCCCGGTTCTGTGAACTGGTAGAGCGGTGGCAGAAGGCTCTGCCCACCTGCCCGGGACACTTTGGTGCATGCACAGAAGCGTTCTGTGCATGCACAGAAGCGTTCTGCACATGCATGAGCGCATGTGTGAACCGGTAGCGATGGGATTTAGAACCCACTACTGATCTGAATTAACATAGAACTTGTTCTCATTTTTCTTCTCGTCACTAAATAAGTCTGCAAGTAAGGGAACAAACTGAAATCTGAAGCACTGGGATGGGAATGCAGTACATTTATTATAAACAAATAAAAGGCATACAGTGTTTTATTCCTGCGAAAGTCTAAGTTTCTGATAGCTCTTGAAATCTGATGAATATATCTAACTTTTGTCATTTCTTCTTTACTCTTTGTGGCACTTTTTCATATCTGTTAAGAAGCTTTAAAAAGCAAAATTAGCATATACACCTCTTTACTTATTTCTCATCCAACAACAGAAATGTAAGCTACATTATACATATTTTACATTTATATTAGGGTGTCCTGGGATGCACCCAGTGGTTCCTTCTTCCTATCAAAAAGGGCTTCCACCCAAGCAACTGCAAGTGGGAGTAAAGATTCAATTTTTGTCAATTCTCTTAAGCAGCACAGTTTTCTATGTGATACTGCCTGTTGTTCCAGAAAGCCCCCCAATCTCCAATAGCAGTTTTCCAAAGGGAATTTATGTTGATAGAAAAATGTGGTATCTTTACAAGAGCTAACACTCAGGAAGGATTACAAAATTTAGGAACAGATTTCTTCCTTATAAATTCAGTGAAGCCAGATTTTATTTCTTTCTGAAAGAAGTTTTCTCCTTCAAACAAACTGCAAATTTAGTGAGGAAAAGATAATCAAACAGCATATAAAATGCACTCTCACAGTTAAGCATGACTTTTCTATAAATTCATTATCAGGACATATAAAATCAATTATTTCTGAAATAATTGCTTTATAGAAAGTATTTCACTTAGAACAAATAACTGTTCCAAAGATCAAAGTGATTAACCTTTTCCTGAAAGGGACAACAATGAAATATAACAGCAATGTAACAATCTGAGTAACATATTCAAACTGGAGAATATTCATTCTCCTTCACTTGAATGTTCCGTTTTTATATATGCTGGTTTTGTTTATTAGTTATACTTCTGAAATGTTAATATAATTTAATGTTAACATGTTATCTAAAATGTAAAAAGAATTTGAGTCAGATGTTTGTACTTTCAGACCAATCAACCAATTTGCAGTGTGCTTCTAAATTAAAATTAAATTAAACATACAGTATGCTTCTATCAGGTAACATAGAAATAGGATACATAAACTATGAAATATTAAAACACAGCACACCGTATTACACATAAAACTTGTTTTTCCATTTCAAGTTTATTAAAACTTTAGCAGTACAAATGATCCAGATTGTGGATTATCAAAAAACCAAACTGAAGTCCACATTAAAAAAAAATGTTCCCCAACATGTCTCTAGAACCTAGAAGCAGAGTGGAAACAATAAGTTCATAAACTCATCCATGCCTATCTTCATCAGTTCCAGCACTTGATTCATGATCGGATTTTTTATCTTTGCCATGGGCACGATCTCTCTCCTGATATTTTGATTTTTGGTTGATCTCTTTTTCTCTTGAAGAACGAGATCTGTCCCTTTCCTTTTCTTTACTCCTCCGTGAGTATGATCTTTTCGATTCTCTGTCCTTGCTGCTTCTTCTTTTCTTTGAGTCAGGACTTCTATCTTGATTTCTACTGGATTTTTTGCTTTTATTTGTCTCGGAGCTACTGCTGTCACGGCTCTTTGAACGCATCTTTTTCCCAGTATCTTCCTTTCTGCGAGAACTTTTGTACTCTTGATCCCGGTGCCTGTCTTTACTTCGACTTTCTTCCCTCTCAGAGCTATGGGATTCCTTCCGCCTCTTATGGTCTTTCTCTCTGGACCTCTCTGGTGTGCCTCTTCTCTCTCTACTCCTTGATCTTCCTTTTCTTTTCACTTCTTTATCTCTGTGTCTGGAATAATCTTTACTTCTGCTGCGGTCTCGTTCTTTACTTCTGGACCTGGCTCGTTTGCCTCTGTCCACACTTCTGCTTCTCTCTCTGGCCTTATTATTGGAACTATGTTTGTTTTTAGGCTGCTCACGTTCCCTGCTTTTTGAGTGTTCATGTTTTCCCCTCTCTTTACTTTTGGTATGATTCTGGCTATTACTTCTAGATCTTCCCCTTTTATTCTTCTCCTTGCTTTTGCTCCGTTCTCTGCCATGAAAGTCATTATATTTTTCTTTGTCTTTTTCTCTGCTTCTCGATCGGATTTTTTTATCTTCATGTTTACTGTATTTTGAATCTCTTTCTTTACTTTTGGATCTAGCCTTTTTTTTGGCTTTACTTTTGTTATGCTTGTCCTTATCTTCTTTCTCAGAATTCCTCTTTGTCCCTCTGTCTTTACTGTCTGATTTGGGATCTTTGGGCTGTGTTTCTTTTTCTCCTCTTCTATCTGGACTTTCAGAACCCACTCTGTGGTCAGATATTTTTCTTTCTTTTCCTCTCCCTGGACTCTTTTGATTTGCAGCATCCTTCTTGTTCTCATTCATTTCACTCCTTCAAGACAAGCAAGCAAACAAACAAACAAACAAACTTGAACATAAAGCTAGTGAAATAATCCCACATCATTATCTGAATTTACATTACAAGCTGCATGCAGATGCAGGTACATTTAACGTATGATAGACAGAAGTATCTCTAAATCAAAAACACAACATACTATTGCAGAACTCTGCTGTATGAGTCAAATGTGACATGACAGAATGAGAAGGCCTCTAAAAAATTTTGTGGAAGAATTTCCCACGAGCGGAGAAAGCAAGCACATGAACTTGTTTCTTTCCTCTCCTCTATAATTGTTTTAATTTACATTTAAGCAGATTATTTGTTTTGTTTTATTTTTCTTCTAACAATATACTACATGAGCAAAATAGGAAATGGAAAAATAAATAAATAAAAATAAATAAACAGGAGTTTCATTGCTGCACTGACTACTGAGTTACTTATAAAGTGAGATAAAAATCTAATAAATAAATAGTACAGAAATGGCTACCACTTTGAGTGCATCTTACTTGTCTCCTTTTATCCATCTTTCTCCACTTGATACTCTCATTCTTTGAGCTCTCTGCATTTCCTGTCTCCAGTGTGGAGGAGTCTCACTGCGTCTAAAGCGATCCCTCGACCTGGATCTTGAAGGTGTCCGGTACCGCTTTGAATACAGAAGGAAAAATTAGCTAAAACAAGCTGTGGATCCTAATTTGTACAGCAACTGTCACACATCTGATTACAAATTACATATTTAAAAACATAATAAAACCTCTATTAGTCCATTAGAGGACCATTTGGGGATAAGAATTGTTTGTTGATTCAATGTTCAAGTGAGATAAATTAACACGGTACAGGAAATGTCAATTAATGTTTATGAAAATAATATAAATAACCTCAAATGTCCAAAGTGCCATGGACAAAATAAACTTTCTTGGTGAAGATGACATCTGATGTAAAATTTTATCAGCTGCACCTGAGAAATTGTGGTTTTATTGTATAAACATTCATAAAATAAAATTAACTTCATTGTGCAGCTGAATTTTTAAATTGAAGTTCAATGCTCACTGAAAATAACACAGCAATATAACAATAACAAAAATATAAAAAGAAAAAAATGCATTGTCCAGGAGAATAAAAAATGTATTTAAAAAAAATAAGGAGAGATACAAAATTTTAAACATCCATATTAAATACTTTGCAAATCCCTATTTGTACAAATGGAGCTAATCTATTGCTAAACTTTATTTATATAGAAATCAATCAGTGTAAGCAGTCTTTAATTAACAAAATCCTTAACTTTTACTGCTGTATTAATTTTTCAATCAAAGTGATTTCTCACTTTTAAATACCTGCCTTTCAGTTTTCCAGTGTCTTGCTATAACAATTTTCGCATCTAACAACAAAAGGAATTAATTTCTTGTGTGTTACTGCATACTAAATTCCGGTATGCAGAATCTATAAAATCTGTGGTATTTAGCAAATTATTTTTTTCTTCTTTTTGACATTATGTTTTTATAATTCTCATTTGAAAGAAGCCAATTAATAAGTTTATTATTTAATATTAAAATTATTTTTACTACTGGTAGAGCTATACCATACTTTGACCTCAGTTCTAAACATTTGATCCTTGAAACAAAAATAAAATACTTTAAAAATTGGGTAAGGATTATGGGAGAATCAGGAACTTTTCCTTAGCAAATCTTTGTCCCACAAAGCTAGTGACCACTGGTATGTGTGGGAGTCTTCTAATGGCACTACGTAACAGCTTTGGCAGAAGGCAGTCCATTACTGGAGAATAGAACAATTGAGCAATAAAACATGCGCATACTTGATGGTAAAAGAACCCTCATGGGGAAAAAAAATGCATCCCAATTTATGGTCAATATTTTGACACAATCTCAGCTTGCTGTACAAATCACTATATGCTAACCAACCTGCAAACACATACAGGGAGTCCTCGACTAATGGACACAACTGAGCTCAACATTTATGTTGCTAAATGAGACATTTGTTAAGTGAGTTTTGTCTCATTTTATGACCTTCCTTGCCAAATCTGCTAAGGTAATCATTGCAGTTGTTAAGTTAGCAACACTGTTGCTAAATGAATCTGGCTTCCCCATTCATTTTACATGTCCAAAAGTAGCAAAAGGGGATCACAGGATCCCGGGACACTGCAACCATCATAAATTTGTGTCAGTTGCCAAAAATCTGAATTTTGATCACATGACCATGGAGATGCTGCAATGTGCAATGGTCGTAAATATGAAAAGCATTCATAACTCATTTTTTTCAGTGCCGTTGTAACTTTGAACAGTCACTAAGTGAACTGTTATAAGTTGAGGACTACCTGTATTGTTTTCATTATAGCTTGATATCCAAACTTAGCATGATACATAAATACAAAATGCTGTATTTTGTTTGCTAAGTCTACTAGCTTTGGGATGGATAGACAGATAGACAGACAGACATATATCACACAACTAAATAATGGTTTATTAAAAGCTAAAGATCAAAGAAATCAAACTGTAAAATGCAAACATACCCTTGGTCCCCTTCCTTTTATTTTTCGTCCCGATCTTGTCACCAACAG
>JANHGD010001639.1:80035-91834 GCA_027560375.1 Imantodes cenchoa
GCGCAACTGGCGTATCAGGCGAACCTGATAAAAAATCCCCCTGGATACCGCTGTCAGATGGTCCTCAAAGGACAGTCAGGAATCCAGGAGGACGCCCAGATTGCGTGCCCTACCCGTATACAATTCATTTTATCAGAGATTTTTTTCTTCAAGTAAACATCTTATTCTATCACCTATCCATTGAAATATCTATCTCCATTGTTCAGCAATAACCTAATTGGTGATATATATAAAAACGTGATGAGTTATTTTCTAATTTCTGATCCTGGCCACCAAAAATGTATAGCAAACTTAGCTTTGGCAAAAACTGAATCTATTGATTAATTATGTAAGACATGTATTTAAGATAGATAACACGAGAAAAAAGATAAAAGAATATTCCTTTTGACTGATAGCGTTGCTATCATCTCAGTGAAAATTGGAAAAAATACATGTGAGATTGTTATTGAAGCTTGGTGCTACCAATGTGAAGTTTAAGAAGTAATTCCTATATAGATTCTGATAAAAAAATGTTCATTCTGTCACACAGACTCCCAAACAATACCATCAAATTGTTCCTCTAAATCAGGGGTGTCAAACTCAATTTCATTGAGGGCCGCATCAAGGTCGTGTTTGACCTCGAGGGGCTGGGGTGGGCATGGCCAGCTTGTCATCACTCATGTTGGGGACACCTGTGCTGGCCCACACACTCTGTCAGCGAAAACAGGTTCCCGAGCTCCAGTTTCAGCCGCAATGGCCTCCTGCAACCCTCTGCTAGCAAAAACGGAGCTTAGGAGGACTGCCCATGGCTCTCCTGAGCTCCGTTTTCTCTGGCAGAGGCGCCGTGGGCCAGTCCTTCACTGTTTCCAGGGCGGTCCCATGGGCCAGATCTAAACATCCGTGAGTTTGAGGCCTTGAGTTGGACATCCCTGCTCTAAGTCCCAGACTTTTAGTCCTCACCACAATCTATTTCAGAAAATCAGATTCAAAATTACACCCATAGGTTCTGTAGGGTGGTAAAAATACAATTTTTCAAAAACAGATAGTTGCCTTGGATTTTTCCTCTTTTTTTGTAAATCTGCCACTCAAATTATGGGACTTTTTGTTCCAATTGTTGGTCATAATTTTCTTAATTTACAGTATATCGGAGCTTTCGTAGAATTTATTTTATTTTGTAAAGACCTTTCCTTTTTCAAGATTTCAGTTGTATGTAGTCCTAGTTGTATATAGTCCTTTGTCCTAATTTGGGTATGTTATTAATAGAAATGGAGGTGAGATGCCTGGAATAAAATCTAAAAACTTCACCCTGGAAATTCAGCAGATTATTATGCTTACATAATTGTATTGGTGATTTCCATTTTTTAAATTTTGGAAAGGTGTTACTCAGATTCTTTATATGGTAAGTTTAGGTACTGAATATCTGGTATTGAGAAAGCAGTACTTCAGATGTATACCATCATGTTAGATTCTGGGATTGTGTGTGGGGGGCGGGGTATGTCTAAAAATTCAATGTTGATATTAACTATGTTAACAATTAGTTGACCTTTAGAGTCTTGGATTGAATCTCCCATGCTAAATAGGAACCTCCCACTCAAAATATGAACTTTCCATTGTTACCCATCAAAAAATCTTTGCACTTTAAAGTTTAAACCAGATTTTTTTAAAAATTATTAGTGCCTAGAGCAAAATACTGTTCATTAAATGTTTTGTTTTTGATATTATGTATCCTCTAAGTTTCTTATAACTTAACAAAAGATTGTGCATAACTAAATATTCTATTTTTTTACTGTATCCCCCAATCTTCTAACTTCCCATGAAATAAATGTACAAGTATCAATCATAAAAATAACATTGTTGCTGCTTTGGATACTCTGTGCCTTATAAAGTCATTTGAATTTATTCTGAGTTTGTAAGAATAAACTATTTGTTGCTTGTGCCAGTGACAATCTTCTTGCTGTGAAGACTGAAGCCCCGAGCTCTTGTCATATCCACCCCCCTCCACACATATCTTCCCCTTTAACAATCCCCAAGTTCTTAATACCCTTGTTTCCCCATATAAGGGCTCCTCCCTTTCAATCTTGGACTAGGGATTGTAGGCCCACAAGGGATCACCCTCAGCCCCTTCATGCTCTTAAGTGGGGAAGGGTTTTGCTCAGAGGTGGGTTCCAACCGGTTCTTTAGAACCGTTAGTAAACCAGTGGTGACGTCATGGAGCCGGTTCTGTCGGTGCCGGTCCATGGGTGCCGCCATCTTTGATTTTGCTTCTGCGCATGTGCAAAAGCTCATTTATGCCTCTGCGCATGTGCAGAAGCTATTTTTTCATTATCTTCCAGGAAGGGACGCGTGTAAAACATGCACTTCTGCCGTGATGTGAACCAGTGGGGAAGGTGGGTAGAACCCACCCCTGGTTTTGCTGCTTCCTCTTCCTTTTCATGGCTTGTGCAACTGTATCTGAAGGTTAATGCCTGTTGCCAGCGTCAGAAGGAGCATTCTTCAGGATTTGTTCATGTCCTAACATAGAAGTTACCTCTTCATCTTGGGTTCGAATAGAAATCTCAATTTTTAGCAAATCCCCATTAAACTGTTATTAATACTTTCAGAGATGTGCACTAAGTCTGCTTTTACTGAAATAAAGGATGTTTCCCATTTCAATTTCAGGCAGGTCATGTTTAAATCTTTTTGAAAGTTTGGTAGAATTAGACTTGTCTTTGGGATGACAGCAGTTATACAAGAAGGCGCTGTCTTACTGGTTTCACCCTTAGTGGGGAATCTTCTATTGAGTGTAACCAGATGTTATTAGCAGTAGGCCCTACTTTGGTTTCATGTTCCTCTTTTCCACTGGGGGAGGGCTGCCAATTAAGGGCTTTTTTGGCTTTTTTTTCTTTCATGTATGCTTTGATCCCTTTAGTTTGTTGTGAAACACCTCTCCTAGATGGCTTATGTTTCTTAAATGCTTTAGAAGGGAATTCAGTGCAGATAAGTAGTTAATAATAGTTGCTGATGCTGAATAGAGCAAGTTGAGGGAGGAGCAAAGCATTCAGCCATCTTCCATTGAAGGTTGGCTGTCTGGTGTGAGATCCTTTTGTCATACCCATTTCTTGATGTTCCCAGCACTGTTTGAGAGCTACTAGACTAGAAATGGCCAAAAGTAGTCAGTAAACATCACCATTATTTTAGTAGAAAGTCAATCCATTTCCTACAATCTGATCCTCAGAACAAATTCTAAAGTCAGGAAAAAAGAAAACAAATTACAGGTGGCATAAACAAGAGAGAGAAGGGAAACCCTAATCTGATTATTGAAATCATTTTCTATAATCAGAGCGGCCATACTGTTATTTATTTAAACTTTGATATTTATTTTAAAACAGAAGCCCAGGGTCTGATCTCCAAGACAAAGTTTTGTTAAATTCAGTTTTATTTACTGCTGTCTATAGCCAAATTTATTCACCATCATATAGTTAGTAAATGTTGGGAGGATCTAATACTCAACGGAGGTTAATAGACATTTAAGACAAAATACTTAACTGAAGTTACCAATCTCTGTACAAGGTAGGCTTATACAACAAAACTAGAGACAATTAAAAAATAAATCCTCATCTGCAGTCAAGTAGCCACTTAGTTTACAGCTTTGATAGCTTAAACAGATTTAGGGCAATAGAAAGGCAAGAGGCTCCAGACGCATAGCGGATTTCTTTCAACATGCCACACCACTCTTTCTTCTCATCGTCATACCTGCAGGAACAAAAAGTTATATAAGTGGGGTCTTTTAGCTTCCCCCCCCCCAAGCCTATCTTCTAAAATCTGTGCCCAGTAAACCAATTTTCTTTTTTTTAGCATCCTGTCTTATATTAATATAGATATTGTAGAATAATTGCTAGTCTAAGAATGTAACAAGCATTGCTACACAAGGAAAAGTAATGCAGGAAATATGCATTCCAATATGCAGTCATCTCTCTGAATGCCTTGTCTTGGAAAGTAATATGAATACACACATATACACACACACTTGCTTTTGGTTCTGAATCTTACATCTATCTAAAATATCCCCAAGTGCTTCCATTTTCTGAATTGTCCCCTTCTCTGTTCTGCCAACTTTTCACTCATTTCTATCTTCCTGTCCTCAAAGTTTGCTCCCTCAAAATATGCTCTTTAACTACAGTTAAAGAAAATCTTTTGGTCCATGTGTTTTCAAATGCCGTATCTTCAGTGAACATTTTTTTACTCTGATGCATCTGTCTGCATGTGCTTCTAATCTTTTCCTTCCTTCCTTCCTTCCTTCTTTTTTTTCTTTTTTTCCTTTCTTTTTTCTTTCCATTCCTTTCTTCCTTCCTTCCCTCCCACACTCCCTCCTCTCTGTCTCACACACACACTTTCAACCATGACTTCCTAAGCACTGTTAAGCTGTTGCAAGGAGCGCAGAGGTTCCAGTGGAAATAACTCTTGGCTCTATAGTAAGGGCACCTTGATGCAGGGTTAGGAGGGCAGCTGCCCCTGAGCCTGTCCTGCCAAAAAAACACAGGTGTACTTTACACTGTGAAGCTGCAGTGATGGGGCTTCTAGGGAGAGCGAGCCCCATCTTAGGTCTCAACGGAAATCCTCTTGCTTACTCATTCTCACAGATTGCTGAGAGTCAGCATATTTATTTACTTACTTACTTACTTACTTACTTACTTACTTACTTAGTTACTTACTTTTTAAGTAACTCAAGGTAACAAAAACACTTTAATACTCCTTCCCGCTCTTATTTTCTCCATAATAACAATCCTGTGATGTCAATTGGGCTGAGTGATTGGCGCATTATTATTACTGCATGCTTTATTATGTGCATCACAAGAATTTAAGAGACTTTTGTATCAATACACAAAAAGGCTCAGGCATTTGTGTTTGAGACCCCTGCTTTTAAAATCTTTCGTAAGAAGAGGTTACACTTTTTAAGTTTTGGTTTGTATGAAGAGAGACACTTTTTCAGTTTCAGTTGGTTCAGGGCTGATTTTCAAGAAGGTAACCTCCCTGTCGTGAGCATCCAAAAATGTCACCTCACAGGCCTGCATTATATTTTAAAGCCTCTTGTGAAAAAGTTGTGGGTAGGCAAGTAGGAGTTGCCTGAAATAAGTCATAGGAATTAGAGATGAGCCCAGATCTCCTTTTGAATTTAGGTCAGTGTTTCTCAACCTTGGCAGTTTGAAGATGTGTGGACTTCCAACTGGGGAATTCTGGGAGTTGAAGTCCACACATCTTCAAACTGCCAAGGTTGAGACACACTGATCCAGACCATGCTGTGCCAAAACAAAAACACACACAGTGCCCTCAGGAAAAATATAGCTCTCTGTGAACAAAAAAAAATAATATTCGGTATGCAGTTCTACAATGTAATTTGATGTTTTTAATAGTTTTCTTTTATGAGAGAATATTAACATTATGTAATATGTAGAATATGTTGAAGCAAAACCAAAAATAGGCAATGCAATACAAGATCAAGTCTACATTTAGTACTGCTAAAACTTTTAGTGGGGTTTTACTGTACATTATCATACATACAACTAACATGAATGACCTGAATCTCTTGAGCTAGCAAAGTGGGGGCGGGGGGATATTTAAAACAAACTTACTTCCAGATGTCATTAATCTCATTAGGAGCAAATTCCTTCGATTCAAGCTGAATCATTGCAAAGCCTCCAATCGCATACAAGGATCCAGACAATTCCACTAAACTAATGGAACTTCTCTCCTGGGGGAATTCTGGCATAGCTTCCCACCTGCAATTTAATGAATAAAACATTCAATTTCAGAATATGACGTTTGAGTATAATGTAAAGGTTGCTTTTTTTAAAAAAAGGTGACACTATCTGTAACACGTTTCTGAAGACCATCAGAAAATGCAGTTGGTGCAGAGTGCAGTGGTGTGGGTAGTTTTGCACATACCACGGAATGTCCTTGTCATACCACTGTTTTGCAAACTACACTGGCTCCTATATGAGGTTTCCAAATGCAACTCAAGCAGGGGTGGGTTCCTCCTGGTTCGGACCAGATTGCCCGAACCGTTAGCAACCCACTGGTGACATAATTTTGGCATCACGGATCTGGTTCTGTCTGTGCCGGTCCGTGCTCACCGCGATCTTTTTTTCTGAATTTTTGGCCGACTTTCCTGTATTTGGATGGCTTCTCTTCATTCTGTGCTTTGAAAAAAGCCATCCCACCCGCCCCCGGGTTATTACTGACCTTTATTTCTTTGTCCGAAGCACAGCTGATCAGCTCCACAGCTGTGTTTCAGGCAGAATCCACCTTCTGAGCATGTGCGGAAGTGAAATTGCACGGGTGGACGTGCACGCGAAATGTCGCGATGTCAACTGGTGGTGAAGGTAAGTGGAACCCACCCCTGAACGCAAGGTGCTGTTTATCATTTATAAAGCCCTAAATAATACATAATCCAGTCATTCGCTGAAATACCTATTTTCGGTTACTTTTGCTTGTCCCCAGTTACTCTTTCATAATGGGTAACATCCAGGTCCCCTCCTTCAGACAATACAATTTGATGGGATCTAGGAGCACCTGCCTTTGGAATGATCTCCCCTCCCCACCCTCTTCCCAGAGATTGGGATAGTTGCAACATCGTTAGCATTCAAAAAAACTTTAAAATATGTTTTTCCCCCCAGGGGTTTAGTCAGAATGGGAAAGTACAGCATTGATTGGTGAGTTCTGGCTTTACGTTCTTGCTATGCTGGCTTATGGATTTGGGGTATTGTTTAATGATATTCACTGCAATATTGTTTGGCAAAGTTATTTGATTATGCTGCACTATTTCCCCCCCGGTTTACAAAAGGAAAAGATAACAGTTGCGGCATCCTGCAGGAAATATAGACAAGTAAAAATACCTTTACATACCTGACTATTATTCTACCAAGAGAGGATTTTTTAAAGAGCTTTAATTAACTGCATTGCACTAAGAACTCTTCGTTTAAAACAAACAAAAACAAAATAATTTGTCAGAATGAAGAAACGACTTGAAGAAATGGGCCGGCTGAATAAAGTTAGATGTACATTAATAAAAAACAAATGTTCTCAGGAAGGGCAAAACAGATTCAGTTAAAGCATATAAAAAGTAAAGGTTCCCCTCACACATATGTGCTAGTCATTCCCGACTCTAGGGGGCGGTGCTCATCTCCGTTTCAAAGCCGAAGAGCCAATGCTGTCCGAAGATGTTTCTGTGGTCATGTGGCCGGCCTGACTCAACGCCAAAGGCATACGGAACGCTGTTATCTTCCCACCAAAGGTGGTCCCTATTTTTCTACTTGCATTTTTTAATGTGCTTTCGAACTGCTAGGTTGGCAGAAGCTGGGACAAGTAACGGGAGCTCACTCCATTACTCAGCGCTGGGGATTTGAACTGCTGAACTGCTGACCTTTCAATTGTCAAGCTCAGTGTCTTAGTCACTGAGCCACCGTGTCCTTTCTATATAACCTATATAAAGTTTACATAAACTATATATATAAAGAACTATAAAAAGAATATAGTTCTGCTCAAAAGAGTATGACCATCTACCGAAAAATGCTCAGAATTTAAATGTGCAACAAGACATTTTACATGCATGTACATGCATGCGCACCTACATGCATGCACACACACTTATATGGTGAAAATTATTTCCTTAGATCAGCTCATACATCATAGCACTGGGTACAATGTTTATAAGGCTGTATCCTAGTAATTGATACTTCAAGACCAGTTCGCAATGCAGATAGTCCTCGGGTTATGACTCTCTCATTCAGCAATCATTCAAAATTGCAACACTGCCAAACAAGGAGCGTTTACGGCAGGTCTCCAAAAGTTGCAGCTATTGGAGTGTCCCCATGGAGGCTTGGCAACCATCTCATAATTACATTGTACTACGGTTGCAGCATCCTGCAGTCATGTGATCATCGTGTGGGGTCTTCCCTGCTGACTTCCCACAAATAAACTGGCTGAAAGGCTGCAAGTCACTCCCACTGCTTTTTTGCTCACCGACACTGTACCACTACATCCTGGGACGACATTTATACCATTTAAAGAAGTCGATCGCATTTATAAATAAAAGATTCCGGTGGGCCCCAAAGAAAGTACCCTGTTTTCCCCAAAATAAGACATCCCCTGATAATAAGCCCTATAGGGCTTTTGAACACATGGCAATAAGGCCAAGTGCTTATTTCAGGGTTCAAAAAAATATAAGACAGGGTCTTATTTTTAGGGAAACACAGTATGCATGGTGGCCCTAAGCTGTGCTATTAAACAAGAATGGACGGGTTGTTGACTAACTTGTTAGTGGTGAGATCAAAGGCTTCAACAGTAGCAGAGAGGCCTTCTTCAGTAACACCTCCGGCAATCACGATTTTCCCTTTATGGATGGCAATACCAAACATGGAGCGAGCCACTTTCATGGGAGGAAGATCGCGCCAGTCTCCCCGCTTGGAATTGTAGAGGAATACTCTGTTTGTGCATTTTCTGTGTACGAGAAGAAAGTCAACCATTTGACAAAATGGGGACAACATTAATGATAAAAACACATGCTTAAGATACATGGGATTGGGTTCCCGTCATGTAATGATGTGCAAGAAAGTCCTTGATAAACATGGGGAAGAAATGCAAATGCATGGGGAAACATCAAATAAGAGAGGGTTCAACCTGCAATTGCGTAACGGGCAGAGAAAGAGGCTGAGAATAGACCCTCCCTAATTTCTCAGGCTGTAAAAGGAGATGGGGCAGGATAGCAGACTTGTAGAAGAAGCTCATTTGGTCATATTTCTTGTCTGGTCTACATGGGAAGGATGATAAGTGATTGGATGGGGAATAGGTTACCCCTGCAGGCAGACCATCCCAATTGCCTGGTTTTTAATAATGCATGAATGAAAATTGCTCTCCATTGCTTGCTGGCCTGCCCGATGCTTTCTAAAAAATCCTTTGCTGTGGGCTCCGTTCTATACGCATATACTCTTCTCTGCTGTACTTTCTCTCATTGAGGGGTAGCCATTAACAAACAGTAGGTACCCATTGGGTAATATATAAATATAACTAATGCTGTTTTGGTTTTCAAGCTCTTTTCTTTTATGTACACTGAGAGCATATGCACCAATGACAAATTCCTTGTGTGTCCAATCACACTCGGCCAATTAAGAATTCTATTCTATTCCATTCTATTCTATTCTATTCTATTCTCTGAAGAGCAAACACAGCGATTATGTTGGTGGTCATTGAGATATGGTGTGAATGCAGTATGTGCTCTGTGCATACACTTGTGATGCTGAATTTTCAGAGTACATGTTGAAAATATAAAAGCTACTAGTCCTGTTAGTTTGTGTCTCTGTAGTCACAGTGTACATTCTGTTGTGCCTTGCTGCTGTTGAACTTTTCAGAGCTCAAAAAGGACTGCTTCCTTTGGGAAATCTGAAATGTTCTCAAATTTTACAATAATTCATTTAAAAAGTTTTCTGTAGTCAGATGGCAGAGAGCAATCAGTGACGATCACCACTCTGCCTAAAAGTTATGGGTAAAAAATAAGGGAAGAAATAAGCTTGTTCGGACTTCTTGCTTCAATTTGTTCAATCTGTTACATTTGATGAATTTCACTTTTTATTCTATTTGCACAAAATGGAATTGTTTCATCCTGAGCTTTAAAAAAAAGATACTTTCTATTTTATGTGCATCCTTATTAAAGATCAGACAAAGCCCTTAGCATTTTAAAGTTAAAACCAGTTATTTCTGTTATAGCACTTTTTCTTCTTTTGGGTGATTTTCCATTCAAATATTGTCTGATATAGTTTGATTGCAAATTTCTGGATGTATTGTTTCATTGCCATGGTTAGTTAATAAAAATGTCCTATACCTATACCATTGCTGTGATGGTTTCAGAAGATTAGATGGTGAGGAATAATAAAATAAAATCCTTAAGATTAATGGAAAAAACTGCTTAACCTGAATGTGAATGTAAAAACAAACATGAACTGATTCCTCTTTTATATTATTTGTGAGTTATTTTCTAATCTTAGTATCAGTGGCAGGCACTGTATTTGTGTCTGTGGAATTGCTTATTTTTTTAAAAATCAATATTGTTCTGTTAGCTTTATATTACATTACATTTCATTTCATGCCTTTAATGTAAATTTTGTTGGAGTTGTGATTTATCTCTGCCTTTAAACACTTTAAGCCCCACTATCCTCTGATTTACTGGATGATAAAACTGCAAATAGAAACACTTGTTAAACCTCTGAATTTATAGTTCTGCACTACAGCAAGATCTTCATCAGGACACTACAGAAATGGGGCTTCACACGTCCGACATCAGTGCTGGGAGATCTAAATAAAGAGTGGTCAAAACTTCATTCATCTTGAATGACAAGTCTGGGCCAATACACATACAATATACAGAGCAGTCATCAGCTCTTCAAAGCCTTTTCCTTCCCCGTGTGATGAATGTCTGCATTGATCTTGAAAACAACTAAAGTTTACACACACTGACCTGAGCTGCAAGCCTCAGCTGTTAATAGGATTTTAACCAGAGCAAATAGTTGTGTGGGGTAGTTTGGGGAGGGGAGTACTTGCGACACTCTTGAAGCTATCCAGTACTCACTTATCATCTGTCTTTCCTCCAAGGCAATATATAGCTCCATTATGTGAAGCTGTAGCATGGCCATATACTTTCAGGGGCAGCTTCTTGACTTCATTCCATTTGAGTGACCTGGAATGGAAAAGGGACACCGGTGAGGCTCTTCAATCTCACAGGCCATCAGTTAGAAACCTTCGTCCAACCAATCCATGTTAAAACAAGCCACTTACTCCGGATCGTAACATAAGACGGAATCCAGGGACTCTTCAGTTTGGAGATCTTTGCCTGCAATTACATAGATTTTGTTCTCCGATTCTCCCAGCCCAAACAAGCATCTGGCTGATGGCAGGGGAGGCAGGCCAACCCATTCAGAGGTAATGGTGTCCAGCTTGATTTAAATGTAGAATGAAGAGGGTTAGCAAATGTGCCAGGCACATTGAAAACAGCTCATAGTGGCATTGCATGAACAGTTCAGCACATCCCATCACTTTTTAACCTTAAGATCTGGAAACTAAATGTATTATGTCTTAACCCCGAGACACCTGGCTGTCAGCATTTCCCCATCTTTCTTCCATCCCCCTTCCCTATATTTGTGGGTCCCAGTGCATCTTTTGAAAATCAGTCCTCTGAGTCCTTCAAGGCTTTAGGGTGTTCAGCCTTGGTGACTTTAAGACCAATGAACTTCCAGATGGCTGGCTAGGGAATTCTGGGAGTTGAAGTCCACAAGTCCACAAGTCGCCATGGGTGGCCACTCCTGCTTTAGGGTCCGTCTGCAGCCTTTTTTTTCTAGGCGGGACCTATGTTGGCTTTTGCTTTTCTCAGGCTTCTCAGTTTCCTTAGAATGTCAAGCATTTGCTTCCAAAGCTAAGCAGAAGCACTCCTAAGAGCTGAAAGATTTGCTCCTGCATAAAGGAATGTGGTACTCTTTCGTGGTTGGGAGTATATGTGGAAGGCATGAAATCCACTTCTTTAAAAGTAGCAGCAGCAGCTGCTTCCAAGGGAGGAAAGCTTTTATTTCTAGGTTTAAATTAACACCTTTTCATTTCTATGAGGTAATTATAGATTGTAAATCATTACTTGATCCTAAATCATTGGATTTAGGATTGGATTTAGGATTTAGGACATTGGATTGAGGACTAAGTTAAGACATTACTGATTATTAGTTAAAAAGAAAACAGGCAGAATGGCTAAATGTTCCTATGGACATCTTCCTTGACAGGTTCTCTGCTTTACCTACGTTCTTGAGA
>JANHGD010001639.1:424079-434692 GCA_027560375.1 Imantodes cenchoa
GTGTTGTCTACGGACTGGCACCGACCAAACCGGGTCGGTGACGTCATTGTGACATTACCAGCTGGTCGCTACCAGTTCGGGCAAATAGGTTCGAACCACGAGGAACCCACCCCTGCTAGAGATGATGAAAATAAATATGGGGAGAATTAAAGCAGCTGTCACCCAGAACATGTTTTTCCCTTATTACAAAAGTTATACAATATTGGCTTTCAATATCTGAACTGAATTCAAAAGTCTCCTGTTTAAGATCTTTAAAGTCCTGTTGAGTTTGGAAATGAGGCAACTTATAGACAATCCTCTTCCATATGAGTTACCCATTCCGTATAATCACCCACAAGACACATGGATCCAGTATTTCACTCCCTTTTCATTCAGCTTCAGGAAAGCCTTCTGAAGCCTGAGGAGAGCGAAAAACGCCCCAATGGCCCTACTGTAAGTTTGGAAACAAACTTCCAGTAGGCCCGTTGGGCCAGTTTTTGCCATCCACAGGCTCCAGAGGTTTTCCTGAAGCCTGGGGAGGGCAAAAAACAGCCCAACAGGCCTACCAGATCCAAAGGCTTATTGATCCTAGCGTGCATGTGTGGGGGGCAGCAGGGGGGATTGTGCATGCATGCCCGGGGGGAGGGCATTGCATTTTGGCACCCAAGCGAAAAAACGTTCGCCATCACTGCTCTAGGAGGTCAAAAGTTTTAATTTCCCTTTTAAATTAATCATCCTATATTGCTATTTCTGCAAATTCAACTGTGGTTAATTTTTAGTATCAGAACATGCCAGCTTCTTAAGCAAATTGACAGTCTTGTAGCCAATCACAAATAGAAATAAAAATCTTCAATATTTTCCCCTATAAGATGTGGCTATGCATGTTTGGTTAACAGTATATGAGAGCACACTATCATCAAGTCAGACAAACATCATAGAAAAGAAATAAAATCCAGGTATATAATATTATTCTGAAACTTGTCTTTTCCCTCCAGGTAACCACTGGGTGAGTAAATTAAACACTCCTTGCAAACAATGCAGTCTCTCAACTTGCTCCATGTGACAGCAACTCTCTCTTCCTTCCCAATTTTGAAAACAAAAACAAATTCAGTCCGCAGAATTTGTTGCTTTCTTTCAGGCTGTTCATACATACCTCTGTTGAAGGATAGATAAGAGTTGCTTGCAGTAATTATCTCCATTTTTAGAATACCCTTTCAGCGCTTGGTATGCCTGATGATGCTGAAACACAGCACAGGGACTGAGTCACGTAGAGGGTTTAACATTTTGCAATATTTCAAGCCTACGCTAGGGTGATTGGCTATGTTGTTCTGGCACAAAGCATTTGGAATTGTCTGTACTTGCATGCGGTGTGCTATTGTGTGTTTGTGTGTAGTGGGGGTGGGGGGGAGAGAGAGGAATGAGTGAGTGGCAATGATTCTTCCCAGCAGGAAACATTGGGAATAAAGGAATGGAAACTTAAAAGAATAACTCATTTCATAAATGGATGAACCAGTGAGAATATATACAATGCCCAGATTTGCAAGTGTGCATGCACAAGAATTTCAGCTATTCAGATGCAATACTTTTCAGTATCTGACATCTCCACCCAAGAAACTGAATGCCCAGCCTACTCACAAAGAGATGTATTTACAATATCACCACACCGGTTTTTAAAGCATCCACACCAGTGTACATGCCTACTCAGTTGCCTCCTTCTTTCAAAAACATCAGTTTTTCCTGCTCCTAATGTATGAATGATGTTATTTTTTGAAAGCATTACAGCATTAATAAAACTGAAAAGCACAAAGCAGCAGAACCTAAACCAGCTTGTTACCCACATGTAGTGGATCCAGATCAAGCAGAAAAAAAACAAACATTCTGCTAAGTCTATCCAAAAATCCTTGTAGACTTTCTGTGAAATATTTGTAACTTCCAAAGATCAAAATAGCAATAGCACTTAGACTTATATACTGCTTCATAGTTCTTTACAGCCATCTCTACGCTGTTTACAGAATCAACATATTTCCCCCAACAATCTGAGTCCTCGTTTTATTGACCTCAGAAGGATGGAAGGCTGAGTCAATCTTGAGTGGGTCAGGATCGAACTCCTGGCTGTGGGTAGAGTTAGCCTGCAATACTGCATTCTAACCACCGCGCCACCACAGCTGAAATACATTTGATGCTGTAATATATGGATATTATCCTCAAGGATGTTAGTTTTTCCTCACTTGTTTTTGCAATGCATCTACCCAAAATAAAATTTGAAACATAATACAGGATTGAAGATGTGTTTCTTTCATACTATCCTCCGGTCAAAACCACCCAGTGATGAAGCTCAGAGAAAGTTACATATGATTTGGAATCCTGAGGTGATAATTGGTTGAAATAAAGATTCTAGCAAGGATCAGAATCTCTTACTGAAGCACGAGACAAATGTGACCAAAGTGATTGAACAAACAAGGAAGTTTCCCCACTACTAGGAAGGGCACTGCATTTCATTGTCTTTTTTCTATAATTCTTTACACACCCAAGAGTTGTTTCAAACAGTCGGAGGAATTCTTGTCTTTAACGCTGTCTGTAACTTTTTTGCAGCCTCCTTCTTGATCTGCCATTTGAATGAGAAGTGTAGTCTTTGAACTGGAAAAACTTAGGCACTTCTGATGTAGGACAAGGGTGGGCAAATTTTTATTGGCAGAGGGATATAGGAGGTCTTATAAATTTTGGACTTGCTTAGAAAGGGGGAAAGGAAGCTACTGTCGTTGCAACAGATTTGTCAGTGTTTAACTGGGGGAGGGGGATAATAAGTGTTTTTGTCCTTTTTTAATTCACATTTTTTTCAACATTTTTGTTTAGTTTTGTCTCTGTTTATTTTTTTTTCTTTTGGGTTTTGTCTTTTAACCTTTCAATAAAAAATAATTTTTTAAAATGTTTTTTAAAAAAAGATAATCTTTGAATGGTATGTTAGCAGTGCAATTTGGAAATGGGCCCAGGGCAAAATTACATTTGGTTAATTAAACTCCATAAACTTCACATTACATTACTTAAAACATTGTTCATCAGTGTATACTGGATAACTCCCCCACCCGCTGGTTATTTTTGGTTGCAGGTTTTGGAGGACGTCTGTCAGCTTCTCCCACAGATTTCCCGCCTACTTTCTTCAGCGAAGAGAGGAAGAAAGGAGCTGTTCTAGGAGAGGGGAGGCTGAACTGGGAAAACAGGTTACGTTTGGGCAGGAGGATTCTGGCAAAGGTGTGTTTGCAACACAATCATCGTGGAAGCTGTTGTGTGATGTAACCCATGTCATTTGGAGCATGGGGTCTTGCGTGGTTAGGTTGGAGCTTAGCAAGCCTGCGTTTGAGACTCGAGTGCTGTCATGGGGCAAGGTGAGCTCTCATCTTTTGCTCCAGTTTCTGCCAGGAACGTAAAAGGAGCCCCCAACTACACACATACACACACACACATACACACACACACACGGCAATAGTGATGTCGCCGGATAATCCTTTCAACCTTGAAGTGCCTCGGTGCTTCTGACTCGTGTCAGAAAAACAAAAAATAAATTGTTTCAAAAACTTCAAGAATGCCCACCAGCCTCAAAGATGAGACTGAAAAGCCAACAAACAAAAGCATTCAGCAGGGTCCTTATGTTGCTTGTGCTCTTTTCCACTGGATTTCTTCTCCTGCACTTTCTTTTTTTTTAATCGTTCATACTCAACATCTTCATTTTTGCAGGAGGCCTCCAGGTAGGGACCCCAGTCAGAAAATCAAGTTGTGAACCAGAGGTGAACAATAACGTGCCTCGGCTTTTGAGTATGCACAAAAGGAACTGAGATACTCGCCGTTAGCCTTAAGGAAGTTGGAGACAGAACATCCGAAGAGTAAAAAGATAGAGGGAAGGGTACTTAGAGAGTCAGATTCAGATTCAGATTAACAGAGTTGGAAGGGACCTTGCAGGTCATCTAGTCCAACCCCCTGCCCAAGCAGGAGACCCTTACAAAAGCATGCAGGAATCTATGGCACAGTTCAACCCAGTGGCCAGCTGCTCAATCCAGAAGCCAGCCCCCAGGTAGGAGCCCTCAACAAGTCCTGCAGGAACAAGGAATTCTTCCTGCTTGTCTCCAAACCCTTTTGAAACTGTCCCCAGAGGATTGGATGTCCCAGACATTCAGTCCTCTGCTCAAAAGGAAAAGACAGAAGGAGAGAAGTGCACAGAAAAACCCCTGTTCTACTCACCATGCAGCCAGCAAGTGGGTTCTTCATTCTGAGCTGCCTGCTATTGCAGTAGCATTTCCAGTTTGGTCTAAGACTAAGGGTGGGAGTTTCACGGCAAGCAATTAGGTCAGAGGAGCTAAGCAAATACAAAGTAATTACGGGACTAGCCCAATGGGTGATTGTGATCCAGTGTGCTTCCGGATAAGACAAGGGAAAATCAAAAGGCTAGAAGCAGTTTGGGGTGAGATTTCCGAGCATTTTAAAAATGTTTTTTTTAAATTATATGCTTCATTGATACATTTTAAAAAATAAACGTAAAAAACGTAATGTCTATTTGAACAGCGTGTTGTCTGAGTACAATTCGTTTTGAATAATAAAAGGAATGCATATCTAATTTTACATGTCTGAACAGCACCAAGAATTGTCTTTGCACAACAGTGGAAAAATGAAGAGATCCTGTCAGATGGAAGTGTTATATAAAAAAAAATTAGATTGTGCAGAAACAGAGAGACTAACACTAAAAAATAAAGACGGAAGAAACAGAATACTTTTTAACATGGGATTTATTTTATCAACGGCTAACAGAAACAGGTGAGAAACCAAAAAGGATTAAGAGAATGATCTAATTATATTTTAAAAAGTTTTTTTTAATATGGATAAGCTAATGTGTCTTTTACTATGTGATTATTATCAGTGATATGCATATTATGATTATCTTTATGTTTATTGTCTTTTTGTTAGTCAAAATGAGCATTTTTTAAAATCAGCCTGCAAATGGAGCACCACTGCAGAATGAAAAGTGAGACACCCCCCCCCCCAAGGGTAGAGTGAGCATAAAGTTATGTTAGAACTGACCGCCCTACCTCCTAATTCAGATGCTCAGTCTTAAAATTCAGTAGGTGACTTTGGACCAGTTGTGTGTCTGAAACCTTTACCACCTCACTGATGGTAAACTTGAAGCATCTGTACTGGACTATACACAAGAAAGCCAGAAAAATCAGTATATCGAACACTTCTGTCCAAGTTTTCCAAGAACCAGCAGCATGACTGAATAATATTGAGTAGCTGTTCCCGATTACAACTTCCACAACTTCTCCTCCAAAGTACTGCAGATCCTCCCTTGATGTGATTCCATAAGCACATAAAAGTTCTTTTAATCAGTGACATGTTCTACTCTTGGTGTTTTTCCAAAGAAAAAATTTGGAAGTAAATGCAAGACCCAAGCAAAAAAAAAAAAAAGAGCTTTCTTTTTGGTGTCTTTTTGCTTCTTAGCTTCTCCTTGGACGAAGGTAGCTGCTAAAGATATTCAACTCAACTTCCAACTCTTAAGCATATTGTTCAGTCTGGACTCATGAAAAGGGCCATGGGAAGCTCCCAAAGAAGGGAAGGTCAATGCCTGTGAGAGATGTAGGTGGCAAAGAAGCTGCCGATAAATGTTGGATGGTTGTACTGCCATATGGGCCATTCTTGATGTCCACAAGGAAACATGCCTTATTCCTTATGGGAAACAGCTGAAGACAGGCATTTCTGCTGTTCCCTTCCCAATCTTCCCTCAACGCACCTTCCAAGCACATTGAACAATTCAAGGCGTGCCCATCTTTCTTTGCTCGGTACAAGAGCAAGCACAGGCAAGGCACACCTAGGATTATGCAAGCTTCTTTTCATTCAAGGTGTATTAGGAGAGGATTGAAGATACCATATTAATGAGAAACCTGTTAGGTAGCTAGCTAAAAAAAAAGATGATTAGACTATCTCAAGGACCACCTATCTCTGATAATTTCTGCCCATCCTGTATAATCAGGCAGATCAGGCATAATTTAATGTCATCAGTCAGGACCAGGAAACACACTTTTCTCCTTCCTGACATCCCTATGGTCCACACCCTGAAGGTGCTTAAGAGCCGTGGTGGAGCAGTGGTTAAAGTGTAGTACTGCAGGCTACTTCTGCTGACTGCTGGTTGTCTGCAATTTGGCAGTTCAAATCTCACCAGGCTCAGGGTTGATTCAGCCTTCCATCCTTCCGAGGTTGGAAAAATGAGGATTCAGATTGTTGGGGGCAATAGGCTGACTCTGTAAACTGCTTAGAGAGGGCTGTGAAAGCACTGTGAAGCGGAATATAAGTCTAAGCGCTATTGCTATTAAAAGGTATTTGAAAACCTGGCTGTTTCTCCAGGCCTTGAATTAAGGTGAGAGGCAAGTCCATCATTGAATTTTTTTGAATGATTCTCTTCTAAAGAGGCATTATTCTTTTCCTCTTGCTTTATTGTTCTGACTGTTTTGAATGTCGTACACTGCTCAGGATGTTTATGGAGTTGGGTGGCCTTATAAATTTGACAAAGAAAGAAGATGCATTGGCTCAAGAACAATAATTTAACATCGTGTGAACCAGGACAAGTTTTGGTTATTTTATGTGATTAAAAAATATGATTTAGTGTGATATGTAAACCCAGCCAATCATACATGCAGCCTGGAACAAACTCCATTGTGTTGAATATTGGGGAAAAGAACATGATTTGATGTTTGCAGAAGCATAACAGATGCCTGAATCCAAACAGGCTAAACTACTATTCCCAGGCAGTCCAATTTATACTAAACATATTCAGTAGCTGTGGAATATTAAACCAAAAACAAAAATAGAGGAAGGGTGAGGAACGTTGCTTGTATCTCTTGAGGAGGCTAATGCCTCAAGCAGCAGATCTGCTCAGGATATTGGTACAATATATTTTACTGCAGATCCATCTTGTACATTCAAGGTAAAGAGTTTAGTCCTCTTTTAGAGCTGAATTCATGGGGATACAGGTGAGCTGAGATTGCTCTCCACCCCCTGAAAATGAGATATAACCCATTGGCCTGGATGCAAATACCTCTCTTAATACCATTTAAGAGTATTGTGGTGCTGTTAGGTCTCACAGTACCTAACTGTGGTCTCAGGAAAATAAGTGTGTTGAGAAATTGCACAAATCAAAGAAAGAACATCTCTAGGTGTTCTGACCTAACTTACTATATTTGAAATTATTAAACAAAGAAGCAACAACAAAAACCCATCCTTATCTTTATTTTCAGAAATGTCTCTAGGCATTCTTAGAAGATGAAAAAAAGTGGCAGTGATGCCTCATTTGAAAGGGATTGAAGGGAAATATATTCTTGAACGGCCTCCTGGGCGCTGGACACAATGATGGACTTAAGTTACATGAAAGCAGGCTCCACCTGAAGGTTAGCAAATATTTTCCAGTAGGACAAATGGTTGGATAATCCAACCAATTACCAAAGAAGATAATAAAATCCCCTTTTCTAGTTAAGGCCAAGCTGACTCCAACAAACATTTATTGGGATCCTTTTGGTTGGGTTTCTATACCAAGTAGGACATTCTATCAAAAACAAAGGATGAAATTTAAGGAAATCTGCACCAAGAGTCCTTAGTGGTTTTTTCTATACTTTTTTATACAGTCTTTAGTGGATTTTTCTATACAGTTAAAAAGGTCTTGGGAAATGGGCCTTCATGGAATCACTGGAATTACTCTTCTAGCAGTAATTCCACTCTCCCTCTAAGAAAGCAGCATTCTGCGGGAATAGTACGACTCAAGATATCCACATATTTTGCAAAAGTGATTTTGATCCGAGATTAAAACATCTAAGGATATGTTTTAATCTTGGATCAAAATCACTTTTGCAAAATATGTGGATGTCTTGAGTCATACTATTCACCCTATTGACAATGGTGCCTATGGCACTCTCAATACTAAGGAAAAGACTCTGCTCACTAAAACCACTCGAAACTCGACTGTAGAAAATACGACTTCAGCAACAAAATGATCAATGCCTGGAATGCACTACCTGACTCTGTGGTTTCTTCCCCAAACCCCAAAAACTTTAATCTTAGACTGTCTACAGTCGACCTCACCCCATTCCTAAGAGGTCTGTAAGGGGCGTGCATAAGCACACCATTGTTCCTACCATCCCTGTCCTACTGTCCTATTGCCTAACTTACCTGTACTTTGCTAATGTTTATGTTTATACCAATACCTACGATCTTGCACATTTTTGACAAATTAAATAAATAAATAAAATAAATGTCACCCCTAGCCCTTCTTTTCACAAGAGTAGACAAACCCAATTCCTGCAACTGTTCTTCGTATGTTTAGCCTCCAGCCCCCTAATCATTTTTCTTGTTCTTTCATCTTCTTTATAATATTGTTGATAAAAACTCAATGCCATATTCCAAGTGTGGTCTTACTGAGGCTTTATAGAGTGGTACTAATACTTCACATTATTTTGATTCTTTCCCTCTGTTAATGCCACCTAGGATTGTGTTGGCTTTTTTGGCTGCTGCCACACACTGCTGACTTGTATTTAAGTCATTGTCCACTAGGATTCAAGATCCCTCTCACAGTTACTGCTATTGAACCAGGTTTCTGTATGCTTGGTTAATCCAGGTTTATCAGTCTGGGATAATCCCTCTTTGATGTTTTTCTCAGGTGACCACAGTGTGGGAGAGGTATGAAAATGCCACAGGAGCAGCTTTCACGGCCATCACCTCGGATCACCAGCTCCCAGCAGCTGTGGTGGGGGAGATTGTGATGACCATGTTCCTAGTGATGGCTGTCTGCATGGGGACCATTAATGAGAAAACCAAGAGTCCACTGGGACCCTTCTGCATTGGCTTCACCGTCACCGTGGACATCCTGGCTGGGTGAGTTGGCCATATTAAATATTAAATAGAAAGAGCAACATCACATTGCTACCTATTTGCATGGGTCTCCTCCATCTCCATCCTCTTCCGCTCTCCATCTCCCTCCCAACAGTCCCAGGTGTTAACAGATGTACAGATTACCATGTGCCCTCCCTTCTTTACCTAAACCAAAAGGTGTTTCTTCCATTCTGGAAGGAAGAGCTGAGAAGTCAGGCAGGTGCAGAGCTGGTTTCAAGATGGGCAAACTTGGAGCCTTTCTACATCTCAGAAACAACTGTGCCTGTGCTCAGCACAAGCAGGGAGAGGGAAGATTGGTAGCCATGATGGCTGATCCTGATCCCTTCCCAACACCTACTGGAGTCAGGCCCCTGGAGCGCACCTGCTCCTTGAGGGATTCAGGTCCATTATGGAAGAAATTCAGCCTGTGGAAAGCACAAGGAGATAAAACTCACCCTCATGAGCTTGCCTGGGCAACCTCTGAAATCAGGGAAGGAGCCATTTGCAGCCCTAATTTGACACAGGAAGGAAGCAACCTTGCCATCATTTTCCACTAGTCAGCTCCCTTGGAGGCTGCAGGGCCTCCTGACCTGCTGGATAGCTCCACTGCCTGGCTGATGAACAGAGCCCTGTGGCTGGGGTGGGGTGGAGGGCTTTAGGGTGGGCAGAAACAGCTCTTCTGGCCTGCCTGGGGAGAACCCTGTCCCTGGCACTCTTAGCTACTAGGATCCAGGGTGCCCATCTGGGCACTTGGGCCCTTCATTCCCAGAAGCATTCAAACTCAGCCTCTCTCCATCACCACTGTATTTTTGTCTGGAGGAGGCTTCAGTCCCGTCTCACCAGCAATCAGGGAGAAGAACTCCCACACCCATCAACTGATAAAAATGAGAGAGAGTGCCAGGCATGGCCATTAGGCGCTTAAGCTGCAGTTTAGCTGCTAAGTAATTTTTCCCAGCTGTTGCCGACAGAGATCAGCAAGTGGAGGGAAGAGGGTAGCTTCCAAGGAGGGGTCCTGGAATCCCTGGGTGGCTCTCCTCCTGATAGACATGGCCCATTGCCCAGCAGCATCTTCCCTTACAGGTCCACGTCAGGGTGTGTGTGTGTGTGTGTCCTGCCCCCATCAAAATTGTTGTTGCCTCACAGCAAAATCCCTGGGAATGTCTGCTTCTTCTTTCAGAATAACAGAGTAATAACATGACAGTTGCCCACTTACTGGCCTGGGGGAGTGAGATGGGGTGGGGGGTTCTGTTTCTAGCCATCCAGAAAATGCATCTCACCCTGCAGTGCTTGCCTGCTGCTTGTCTAAAGACCAATTGAAACCCCTCCTGCAGCAGCCCTTCCCCTTCCAAAGACTTTCACTTGTCCCTGGAGGCTCATCTCCTGGGTATTTCAATGCCACTTCAGTGTACACCGAGGAGACTTGAATGAGGTTGGCCTCTTGGCCCAACCGGAATTGGCCTAGTCCTGGTTAATGTCTCGGGGTGGGTGGCATTGTTAGTTGTTAAGGAAGTGATGAGAGTTTCCCCTGAGGTATCAGAGACATGCATTTAAGGAATGTGAGAATGTGGGATTGCAGTACATATCCAGTAAATAATGATTAATGGTCCAGTCACAAACAGATTCGTTAAAGTGTATAAAATAGTTTACTTGTAGATAAATAGCACTGTCCAATTAAACCGTCCAGGTCATTCACGTGTAGACAGTCAATATCAAGAAGTACTATTATCTTCTTACCA
>JANHGD010001641.1:38478-49174 GCA_027560375.1 Imantodes cenchoa
TGCACGGACCGGCACAGACAGCATCGGAACCATCACACGTAAATTACGTCACCAGCCCACTGCTACCGGTGCTCACGTACTGGCCGCACTGGTAAGAACCCACCACTGCATTCCCCAACCCAGAAACTGATAAGATGCTTTGCAAAATAACACAAAATATTGTTCAGAAAATTTATATTGATGCTTTAGAAGCGACTGTTGTGATGGTTGGAATGGCAGAGCATTCATGTGCAAAGTGACAGGTTTTCTACAATATAGCAATAGCACTTAGACTTATATACAATTTTACAGTGCTTTACAGCCTCTCTAAGCAGTTTACAGAGTCAGCATATTGCCCCCAACAATCTAGATTCTCATTTTACTGACCTCAGAATAATTGAAGGCTGAGTCACCCTTGAGCTGATGAGACTCGAACTGTCAAATTGCTGGCAGCTGGCATTCAGTAGAAGTAGCCTGCAGTACTACATTCTAACCACTGCGTCACCATGGCTCTTAACAAAGACCATAAATGCAGCTGCACAACGGAACTCTGCCAGCAGCCATCTGTACTGGTTTGACATCCAAAGCTTCTGATCAGTATCCTTGGCTCTGATATTAAAGGAAGGCATTGATGAGTTGGCAGCTGATCAGTAGAATGATAATGGGATCTATGCCCACACTTTACTCTCAGCATCAGAATATGGCTTTTTAAACATGGCCTTGAAAGTGGCATGGCCTTATTCTGCTAACAGATTTCATAGCAAATAAATCTCGTTTCTTCAAAAACCTGACTCTGCCCAATACCTTCAGAGACATAGTATTGCTTACCTGGTAGCTTTTATAATTGATATGAAAGAAATCATACATCTGCAGAAGATCAGCCTATTGTAGAGTACAGAAGTCAACTGTATTTGTTTGTGTGAGAGAGAAAGAGGGAGAAATGTGAGTGTCATAGCTACATTAAATCCTATGCCCTTTCCTTACAACTTTTGTAAATAGTTGATTTTTCAATCTTTTTGTTCATGTCCTTGAAGATCAACATTTGTTCCCTACTTCCTCTGTCTGGTCTGAATTCCTGCCACACTTGCTTCAATCCATACAGAAACACTGGATCTCATGATTGGGCTTTTGCCACTGCTCCAAGCAGGCCTCTGTCTGGGAAGAGAAGATATCCTCAGAATCCTACCAAGGTTTCCTTTCTCTTCATAAAGGATGGGAATCTGCTAGGCAAGAATCCAGCTATTAATGGTACATTGAATAGAAATTATTCCTTCTTCTGTCAGTGTGGCATAAATGCCTTTGTCAGCACCTCTGAGCTTACATGAAGACAACGTGATATAAGCTATGTCTGTGAAAGAAATTTAACTTTGCTTCTTTTTAACTGTGTGAATTTAAATAATATTATTAGGAAGTTACAGATACGAACATGTAGGCCAAGATGAAACTACCAGATTAAAATAAATTTATAGCTGCAAACTGTGTTGTGGGTCTTTGAGAAAATGATGATGATTAGGGCTAATCCTCCCCCCCCTTACTTTAGTTGATGACACTTTGGATTGATTTGCTGTATTATTATATTGTTTTAATTGCCTCTTGTAAGAAAGGAAGTTTAAGGGCCAATTCTAGCTCATTATTTCACATTTTTTTAAGAGTGGGAAATGAAGAAAGACGCCTCTGGGAAGCAAATTGCTGAAATCCTCAACCTTAAACCCAGCAGGCTTCTATTTACTATAAAAATATATCAATCCAGTTTGTATTTTATAAGCCAGCTTAGATGCTAGTCAATGTAATCACAAGACTGGAGCATTTGAAATGTTAACAATAGTTGAAGTACAGGAATACTGGTGTGAAGTAGCCATGGCATATATTTCTTGCTTTTAAGGGCAATTAAAGCTCAGTGAAACCTAAAAGATATTTTCAAAGTTTGAAAAATAAGTAGGATTCTATAGGAGGAGAAGCTAATGTGAAATGGAGGCTTGGTAGGTGAGAGGTTGATAGGTTCCTGTAGAGTTCCTATAAATTCTGACTTCCTTAGAGGTCCTTTAAATGAATGCACTAAAAGCACAATTGTAAACAATTCAAACCAGAGGGGAGGGCAACAGCACAACATGAGAGTTAAATGAATATACTATTGAGTGAAAACCCATAGAGCTAGAGCTAGTTCTATCAGAACTGCCAAAGATATTAGTAATAGTCATAATTGGTAGGTTAGGAAACGATAGGCTGAAATTGAATAGAGACCAATTTGTATGCTGCCCAGAGTCATTCGCTACGAGGTGGGTGGCAAATAAATTTCATAATAACATTAAATAATAAATAAAAAGGTCTTCAATTGGGAAATAGAAATTGAAGGCAGAGTTATGGGATAGGGGAGACCTGGCTTGGTAACAGATTTGTAAAAATGCTGAAAGAATAGTAGCTGACTACAAAAAGGGCAGGGTCAGAGAGAAGCAATGAAAATGATAATGGGATTACAAACTAAAATTTATAAATTGAAATAAAGGAAACAGAAATGCAAAACAAGACCAAGGGAGGGGTAAAATATTCTTTAGGTATGTCAGATGCTGTAACACATTATATTGGGAACTGTTCTCTCTGATTCTAGAATAAAAGACATGGAACAACATTAGAGGACAAATTCAAATTAAAAATTTGAATTATCTTCCAAGCAAGAAAAGCAGGTTGACATTGAAATTAATTGCCCAATATCCTCCTCATCAGATGTTTTCAGATGGAGGCTAGACAGCCATCTATCATGATTGCTTCGGTTTGGGTTCCTACACTGAACAATGGATTGGACTCTATAATTTAACAGCCTATTCTTATTTGGAACTTCTATAATTCCTCTGGCAGGGCATATAAATTCAAGCATGTGTATCACCCCAATTACAATTCAAGGGAACATTATTCATACATAGCCAGTCAAAAACCAAAACACAAATTTCTCTTTACTTTTCCAGCAGCAGAGACAAATGTGGCTATCTGTTTAAAGATATCCTATCACTCAACAAAAATGATGGGGTACTTATATGATCACTAGCAACATAACTCTGAAATACCTGACACTATAAAGGTAATACAGTATAGAGGCTTCCTGAGAATAGCTGCATTCACATGGAAAACCAAGAACTCTCCTTACATATATGCTCAGTACACGCTACTCTGAACCATTTGAACAGAAATGTCAGTGGACAGCAAGAAGATCTAAAATTAATTTTAAAATTTTTATAAATTTATATAATATATAGATTTATATAACTGAATACTGCAAGTTTTTAATAAGTGTATCCGCCTTATAGAGCAGTGTGAAATATTAGTTCAAAAAGTGTATTGAAATGCAGTTCCATTGAACTGCCACTTCAAATTTGATTGTCTCAATGAATCAGTGTGATCATTTTAATTGAATTTGATACATTAAGATCTCTCTGACAATTTGATGCACATTTGCACATATGTAAATATACAGTAGCAATAGCACTTACACTTACGGTAATATACCACTCCATAGTGTTTTACAGCACTGAATGGTTTACGTATTTGTATATTTGGCATGTCTCTAATTTATATTAATACAAATGATTATAAAGAATTATTCATCTATATTTTCCAAAATATGCCAGTTTATAATACTTTGTATATCCACATAATGATCACATATGTATGGATGAGAGTTTTATTTGGGGTACAAATTAACAGTATTTTGATATTAATAGTATCTAAACTGAACAATTTAAGATAGATAGATAGATAGATAGATAGATAGATAGATAGATAGATAGATAGATAGATATAGAGATATAGAGATATAGAGATATAGAGATATAGAGATATAATTTAATAAAAGAAGCTTTTGTTTGAAACTCTCATGCATATGTGAGCATATATCTGAGTCAGTAAAAACTAAGCATATTTTATCAAACATTTAACAAGATCTAGTTTCTATTCTGAATTTGCTTAGAACAGGTAAAATATCTTCATTACTTGGCAGTTTTGTCACTTGCATGTCCTTATAGTTTTCTTTTTATGTGCCATAAATATGTGTCCAATATGTGATCCGCTTCTGAGATTATAACTACATTAAATGCAAACAAACTTCAAACTTTATTATGATAGAAATGTTTTGGAAAAACAATTGATAACCTCTTTTATTATAGTCACTTTTATCTTCCCTGTACTTTCAAAATGGAAATTTATTTTCAGCTTTATCTCTCCACCACAGCATATGTTTCTTAATGCTTAATGATTGTGCACAAGTCCAAATATTTTCTATGAGGACACCCACTTTGCTAGTCACTTGTCAAACTTGCAGCCTGCGGGCCGGATGCATCATGTGTTGGTTTAGCGAAGGGAGAAAAAAGTCCCAATACGTTACATGACACCGCTGTGATGACATAAATTTGACACCCCTACATTAGAAGTAAATGATCATTTCATTGTTGGTCCAGGATTAGTCATTTCTTTTCAATTTTTCTTCTGTGGAAAGAAGAAGGTAGGTTCAGCAGTTTTAAAGCCCCATTTTACATATACATAACACACACACAAATTTAATAAAGAAGACATAAAGTATATAGGCCACACTGAAGTGCATTCCAGTGCATATATCCTATTGGTGAAGAAGTCATATTATATGGCCTTACTAAAATCTTTTCGGAGGGTTTCAATGACCATTCTGTGTAATATATACATATTTCTCTTGAAGGTTAAAAGTTATGAAAATGATGTCCAGGATGATGATTAAGTATAAGAACAGGATTAAATTTTTACATTGAAATAGACAGGGGTAATCCCCAAACATATATTTCAGTGCACATTAGCAATTCAGATATATATTTTTCTTCCTTAAAATAGATGTTTTGATATGTTATAAATACAAATATGTACTTTGTTATACTGCAATGTCCAATGGATAGGTTTCATTCATATATTAAAGTGTGATTCCTGAATTTTATAAAAGGAAGATTGATTGATTTGATTTGATTTGATTTTGTTGGACACACACTCCAACCGATCATTTGGTTTGCATCTCTCGTACATGCACATCACTGAATTTTTGAAAAATCAGGTTCACATGTATAAAGGTATAGTTAATATTTTCATTTTTAAATAAGAAAATGAAAATATGAAAATAACTACCTAATATTCAGAAGTCCATAAAGGACTTTTCTAAAAAAAAGAAAAAAGAAAAAAAAGAAATAATATATAAGAATTAATGATGTTCCATCCTTAACATTTTTCACAATGGATATATCTGAGAACTAACTGAAATAAAAAATTAACTGCATTATTTGTAGTAGTTTAGTGATAAAAAAAACCCTCTTTTTTAAAAATGGCAACTGAATATGGGCGTACAGAATAACTGAACAGTAATCAGTTGAAATAATTACTGTATACATATACATAATTTATTGATTTAATTATATCAGTTCCCTGTCAAAGTGCAAATATATTGCTTTTTTGAGATAAGTTGTATGTTGAAAACATTAAAAGTTTCAGTAAAAATAGATACGATCAGCAAGCAAGCAAAACCTAACCAACTAGAATTCCAGTTCCTAGTTGGCACATTTATCTTTGGATTACAGTAATATAGAAGACTGTTAACAACTATGTGCTAACTCTACTATGATGCAGTACTTGTATGTGGCTATTTCTGCTGTAAGCAGGATAATCTCCTAGCTTTGAAGTGCTAAATGGTAGTAAAATAATTGTTGACATTGAAAATCATTGCCGAAACCCAATGCTCTCACTTTTCTGATTGTATAGAAATTCTACTGGCTCCTGACGTCAATCTCTTAAGTGTCCATTATTCTTCTTACCAATAACATTATAAACCTGTTGAACTCACAATCCTATTTCTATTTGCTAAGAGGTA
This sequence comes from Imantodes cenchoa, assembly GCA_027560375.1. NCBI lineage: Eukaryota > Metazoa > Chordata > Lepidosauria > Squamata > Dipsadidae > Imantodes > Imantodes cenchoa. The sequence goes on from JANHGD010001641.1 coordinate 44,327, forward strand.
AGTTAACAGAGTTTACTCCTATATAAATCTTCACATGGTTGCATTCTCTGTGTGCTTGGCTATATTAAGTCACAGGAGGAATGCCAATAAGAGGCTGGAACAATAACATCTTGTCTAGTGTGGACCATCAAAAAGCCTCTAAGATAGATGAAATATCTGGAGGCATCTATGATCTGAATTGCTTCCTAATGAAGAGAAAGTTGAATACAAATGTAATAACTCTTCAATTGTTTCGAACTACATTCTGGTTTGTTTTGTGCCTAGAATATATGTCTTCCACTTTGATGGAGAGACCAAAGTGCCCTCAATCAAGAAACATCACTATATTGCTTTAGGAATCAAAGTAAACTTTCCACCAATTTTATATAATAAAGTATTTTATTTTTCAAGATGTTGCTTTTTAAAAAAAAAAATCCTTTTGCTTTCTCATTTAGAGTGTCTCTATCCTTTCAGTGCAAACTAACAGCTCCATTGCTTTCCTCACTGTCTCATCTAATATCCAATTTCCGTGTTGCTGCTGTGTTTCTTATTTGGTTGTCTTTGTGCATGACTCGAGGTTGCCAGATGTAGATTAAAAAAGAGAAAAGCAGAAGCAAGGGGGAAAAGACTCTTGTTCAATTAGTTTAATTACTTCAAGTGCTGAAGTCTGACAGAACATGTTAATTATGAAATCCTGCTCAATAATCTACATTATCTGCTTTCAACTTCACAGGGCAAAAATGTAGATTTTGTTGTTTGTGTCTTCTGAAAAAAAGCAGAGGGCTGTGCTGATAAGCCTGCTCAATATAATCATGGTTTTAGACTATCCAAAGAAAACATTGGATATGCCTTATGTCCTTGAAAACATTATTTCCAATATAGCTTTTAAATAAAGCAGTAAATAGATTAAAATTATTCATTTTCAATGAACAGAACGGGAAAGTGGCACAGGTACTATGCTGTCAATAGAGAACAGTCTTTCAAGAAATGATGTTTATTTATTTGTTAGATGTATAGCTCATTTTCTCCATAGTGGGTGGAACTATCATCCAGGATAGGATGGGTTGACCTTGTCCAATCAGAGAAGGACTGAGTCTGTTAATTTAAATACTGGTGGCCCTTCTGCCTTCCCCACCCAGTTACGCCAAAGGCCGAAGGAAAACAGACTCGACGTGGTAACGTGAACCAAGGAATCAACAAAGTCTATGCCTAGGTAAAACATTCTTAAAGAACACAAAAGGAGTCACAGAACAAATAGTCATAGAATCAGAAAAAAAAAAACAGGGAAGAAGTGGCCCCTTTACCCCGTCCACACCCAGCAACCAGAAGTACAATCAACCAGGGTGGGACTGGATGATAGTTCCACCCTACGAGAAGGAGCATATCAGGTTAGTACAACACCCCTTCTCCATAGTGGGTAGAACTATTATCCAAGATGGGACATATCCAAGCAGTTTGTCCTAGGGAGGGAATAGTAGGAACCTCCTCAAGTGTCAGCCTGAAGCACAGTTTGTACTCTATGGCAAAAAGACGTCTCCGTGGAGGCAAACGGATCAATCTTATAGTGTCTCATGAACTGCAACGGAGAGGCCCATGTCGTTGCATGGCATATCTTCTTCAGTGATGCTTGGGTCCGCCAGGCCACTGATGTGGCTGCATTCATGGAGGAGTGCATGGTGATTCTGCTGGGCTGCGCTGAAGTAGACAGGTCGTTGGCTGCCACGATGACAACTCGAAGCCAGCATCCAACTGTAGATGCCGACGCATTGTGCTCCAAGGAGGCAGGTAGGAAGGACATGAAAATCGATTCAGTGTGCCTGGTGGATGCAGTGCGCTTAAGGTAGGTTTGTAATGCCCTCCGTACATCTAACTTGTACCATTTGCGCTCAAGCTTGTTAGTGGGATTAGGGTAAAAGCTTGACAGTATTAACTCCTGAGCTTGGTGGTACCAGGAGTTAACCTTAGGAACAAAGGTGGGGTCTAGGTGGAGCACCACTCTGTCCTGATGAATGACACACAGGTCACCCCTAACAGAGAGCGTTGACAGTTCAGAGATCCTTCTGGCTGAGGAAATGGCAACCAGAAAGACCACCTTGAACATCAGGTGATGGAAGGAGACCCTACTTAGAGGCTCGTAGGGGGTTTGGGTTTGGGATTTAAGTACTTTGGCCAGGTCCCCAGGTTGGGAACCTGTGGATTCCACAGGCCAGGACCAAAGAAAGGGCTGCCACCTGTTTGCTAATGGTATTTGGGGAGAGCTCCTTGTCCAGTTCTCTTTCAGGAACCCAAGTATTTTGGGAACTGGGATGATGGTAGGGGAGCATCCAGCTCAGGCACACCATGAGCAGAATGCCCTCCAGGTCGCAGAATAAATGCACTCTGTAGCAGGCCTCCTGGAGGCCAGCATGGTGGTAATGACCCTGTGGCAGTATTGTTGGTGAGTTAGGGAGTGCCACTCAACCGCCAAGTGGTCAATCTCAACGATGCCACTAAAATCTGAACATTGGAGTTGCTCCGGCTGGATTTCTTGAAGGGCAAGAGAAGCCATTGAAGCTCCCTAGAATGAAGATGTGCCCATGGGGTGATAGAGATAGCGGATATCATTTTCCCTAGCAGGGTGGATAGGAGGGCAATGGGCACCCTCCTCAGATCCTGAACCTGGGTCGCTAGCTCCCTGAGACTGTCCTGTTGATCTTGGGACAAGGAGTCTCTATATTCTAGGGAATCAACATCTGTCCCAGATGAAGGATGGATGTAAAAGGCTCAAGGAGGCTCCTGGCTATGTAAATTGAGAAGCCATGAGAGGTTAGAATTAACATCGTGAGATGGAGATGGTCCAAGGCCAATTGGTGGGATGGAGCAAGGACCAAGATGTCATCTAAATAACAGTGGATCCTGACAGCCATGGTTCTCAGGTGTGCTGTTATGGCTGCCAGGACCTTCGTGAAAACATGAGGGGTGGAGGAGAGGCTAAAGGAGAGGGCCCAGTACTGAAAGTGCATACCTATATAGCAGAATCACAGATGCTGCCTATGATCCTAATGTATCGCGATATGTAGATAGGCTTCAGTGAGGTCTATAGAGGACATATAATCCCCTTGGTGGATGCACCCCAGGATGTTGGAGAGGGAGTGCATCTTAAATCTTTGGAAGTTAAGGTAACAGTTCAACCATTTAAAATCCAGGATTGCCCTCCCTCCCTCCGAGGTTTTGGGTACAACAAACAGAATGGAATAGTACCCGAGCCCGATTTGATCTTGAGACACTTGCTGAATGGCCTTGATGTCAAGCAGGTGCTGTATAGCACCGGCTATAAGAGATCGCTTGGCCAGATTTTGGGAGAACGGGCAGGAAAGGAAAAACCTCGGGGGACGGGAGAGAGATTCCAAGGATAGTCTGTGAGAAACAGTTTCAAGAACCCACCTGTCCTGTGTAACAGATTCCCAGCCGGAAGCATATAGGGACAGGTGGCCCCCTATGGAGGGATCAGAGGATGACTTATGGGAAGTGACCCCCACTCCTTAGAAAGGGCCTCTTGGACTGGCGACCTCAGGGAGCCCTGTCCTGATATTGCCTGGGATGGTAGGAATACTGACCTGTCCCCCTCAGGTTGGAGGGAGGGGGATTAGACCCCTATAAGGCTCTGTGAGGGAATTGGGACTGCCTGAGGCCCCCCTTATGAGTAAAGGAGGGGAGGACCTTCTTGCAGTCTTTAATTTCGACCAGAATGGGGTCGGGCACTTCTCCAAACAGAGATTGGCCCTTGAATGGGATGGACGCCAGGCGCCATTTGTGGCGGGCATTAACTTGCCACTGCTGAAGCTACTGCATCCTGAGGAAGTCCACCATATTGGCAATGACCTTCGCAGCAAACCTGGAAGCCTGAAGAGTGGCGTTGGTGGAGAATTGTGTGGCAGCAATGAGCTTCGTAATGTCCTGCTGGGTGTGAAGATCAGTAGACGGTATGTACTCTTGTAGCTGTCTTAGCCATCTCAGTGACGAGCGGTTGAAAAATGATGTCGATGCCGCACGAACCGCCCAGGCAGCTGCCTGGTGCCTTCCTAAGCGACTGCTCGGAGCAATGCTCCTCTGGCTGAAGAAGCTCCTCCGAGTCCCCTGGCATGGTGTTCGGGTAGTAGAGGGCGGTCACTGGGAGGTCTACTGGTGGAACTGATAGCAGCTGAAGAAGGAGTTGTCAAGGTTGAAAAACTGGCGGTCAGAGTTTCCGGTGGAGAGGCTCGCTGCCAGGGTAGACCACTGCTGCAGAACAGGGTCCACAAAGATCTGAGATGCTGGGACTGTGTCCATTGCCGGAGCCTGGTTGGAGAACAGCGGATCAGTAGCAGTCAGTGATCGATGGGGTTGGTGTGGTGTTGAGCCCTGCCGCCAACTTCGCCTTGTACAGCAGCGAGCTGAACAAGGCTGGGTCAAAGAGACAGGAGTAAGAGGGAGTCTCTGGCACAAACCCTCATCCTCTGACAAGACGACATCGATGAGCTCGCCCTCCTCAGCAGACTGACCTGATCAGTAATCTCCAGAGGAATCTGGGGATTCAAGGACTTGGTTCTCTCCTCCAGTCACCAGTTGACATCCCCTAGAGCAGTGGTTCCCAAATTTTTTCAGTCCACTGCCCCCTTGGTGCTACAAACTCATCCTCACCACCCCCACCCCACCCTCTCAGGTGGGCATGGCTTGGTGGTCAGGTGACCAGGTGGGCAGGGTCAACTTGTAAAATATGGTGAAACTCATTTGACAACGCTCTTGCTTAGCAACCAAAATTTTGGGCTCAATTGTGGTCATAAGTCTTTTTTTCTCGCTTTCTTTTTCTTTCTTTCCTTTTTCTTTCCTTTCTTCCTTTCTTCCCTTCCC